>VXAX01005547.1:327807-429007 GCA_013399835.1 Leptocoma aspasia
TGAGCTGGGCGCGGCGGCAGTTCCGGTGTCTGTTTGGGAAGCTCTGTTACTGTTCTCAACGCCATGGAAACGATCAGGGGAAAGATTTGTACGTGTGTGTGTGTTTTGCTCCAGAAATAATAAAGGTGTCAGTGCTGTGGGGAGATGGTGCTGGTTACAGTGACGGGAGCGCGGTGGGGCTGCCCGGGGGCTTCCAGGGGCGGGGGAACGGGCGGTTGCGGTTGGTGNGCGGCTGCAGTGAGCCGCGCTGGCCGGGAGGTGGCGCTCCCGCTGCCATGTGTGGCCCCCTTGGGTGAGATAAGTTTTTTACGGCGCGGTTTGTTAATGGTGAGGAATTCTTTGGTGTTTTAGCAAAAGGACCGAAAATCCAAAAAGTCAACCTGGAAGTTTTGCCTTGACCTGACCCATCCTGTGGAAGATGGAATCTTTGATTCCGGGAATTTTGTAAGTCGTGGTTTTGCTCATACTTGTGACGCATAGTATAATAAAAGCCTTAGTGCAGTAACTGAGTTACAGTTGAAAAGCTGCATTCTAAATGAGTTAAATCATCAGCTGTTCTTTAAAATATTGTCATTAAAATAATTTGGTTTCATAGCATGCTTCGTACTTGTCCATGAATAGAACTGTTTTAAATTAATTTCTACTTTAGCATGGGGGTGACTTTTTATAATGACATAAAATCTGTAAAATACTTTTGCACTCTAAATACTTCGAATGGTGGTTTTTAATGTTGCTTCCTGACTAGGGTCCCTTCCCTAGTTCATACCTAGGGTGCCATTCCCTAGTGTTCTATTTCTTTAATGTTGAAACAGGAACAGTTCCTAAAGGAGAAGGTTAAGGTCAATGGGAAAACTGGGAACTTGGGCAACACCGTTCACATTGAACGTCTGAAGAACAAGATCACAGTCACATCTGAGAAGCAGTTTTCTAAAAGGTTGGCATGGCTGTCATTCTGTTGTGTTTGTGGGGTTTGAACTGTGGGATGTTTAACATAAAACCAGAGCTATTTAGCTTGGGAAAGGTCTTCACAATCATCAAGTCCAGGCATAAACCTGACACTGCCAAATCCACCACTAATCCATGTGCCATAAATGCACATTAATATTCAGCTCTTGCCTGCAAAATGAATTCCAATTAGTGCACTTCTGATACTTGGAGAGGTGTTAGTTCTAACCTTCATAGCACTTGTAAATATTAGTGAAACATGTAATTGAAACAGATTTATTATATCAGATATTTTAAAATTGCTTTTTAAAACTCAAGGCTTGATTGCTAATTAATGTTGACTCTAAGCATATTAATAGAGATACTTCATATAGGTCCTTAGCAGTGTATCAGTGGAAGATGGACCTTTAAAATAACACTGAATTAATGTAAAGGGTGGCTGTTTGATTATTTAATTGGTTGTATTATGATGAATGTGTGCATGATGTGGGTTGTTGCAAACATGCCCTTCAAGCCTTAAACTGTTCAGTTTGTTGGGACACACAAGAGCTGAGTGCACTGATGAGAGGTACAGATCCTTCCCTACACCCCCCTTTGTTTGCTGATACAGGTGCAGCAGAATTTCTTATGTTAGACCAAGGTTTAGAACCAGTTATCAATGCTTTCTGGTTACTGGCATTTTACTATGTAGTCAAATGAATAATAAATTCCTACATATCTGTAGTGAAAATATGCTTTTATTGCTTGTTATATGTGAATTTTTTCTATTTCTGTGTATAATTACTGTGGTATTGCCCTGCTCAAAGCATTGTCTTGGGTGGAGTGCAGACAGCAGTAGCAGGGGGTGTCCAGTGAGAAGCTTCTAAGGTGAAATTCGTGGTTTTCAGGTACCTGAAATACCTCACCAAGAAGTACCTGAAGAAGAACAACCTGCGGGACTGGCTCCGGGTTGTGGCGTCCGACAAGGAGACGTACGAGCTGCGCTACTTCCAGATCAGCCAGGACGAGGAGGGATCAGAGTCTGAGGAGTGACTGAACCTTGGCTTCACGCTCAGGGCAGAGTACAAAAGAACACCTATTTATAAGAACACTTTAACTTATTGGTGAATAAAGATTTTGTACCCTGTTGTACAGAGCATGGTTGGTTTTCTGGTATTTTTCTTAAATTCTCGTTAGAAAACAGCACAGGAGTTGTTGGATTTGCGGTTTTTGTTCCACTGCCAGGAATCAGCTGTTCAGTTGGCACCAGTGAAAGTCCCAGTAGGAAAAAACTGAGCCCTTTGCCCAGGACATGTGTAGGACAGTTAAATCGATTTTTAATCATATTGGTACAAATAGTTCTTGTGACTGAAAGTACCAGCTCCTGGGGATTTATGTGAAGGTAATGGCAAAATATTTAATACAAGTTTACTTCTAGTTATTTTTGTTTAAAAATAGGCTTGCAGATGGTATTTTTTTTTCTGTATGATTTACCTCATTCCCTAATTGGTTGTGGTATTCCTGTCTGTAACCACAAGTCAAACTGGAGGACAACAAAGATTTGATAGCAAGTGATAGCAGTTTATATTAAATGGATAAATAAGGAGGTGGAGTCAAACCTGATTACCAACAACCAGCTAAAAGATCTTAAAGGACTGAGATGTCCTTCAATATTGATAGTGCCTGAATCCCATAAAATCTACACAGGTGTTTCTCCTTTTATGGTGTATTTTACAGTTCTTGCATTTGACTTCTGGGATTATTTCTTTAAAACAGGTGTTTCTCTAGTACAAGTGGGGAGTTCTTCACTGAAATAATTCTATAACTATGAACTAGTTCTTCATATAATATCAAGAGAGATTTGTGTTTTCATTATGAAAAAAAGTGTGAGACTGCACTTGCAGTAACTTGCATGTAGATGCATTTCAGTGCCGTGTAGTGTTCTCTGTATGTGATTAATCAGTATTTACTCAGGTTCCAGTGTGCTGGTCAGTAAGTAATGCCATATTTGTTCAATACCAGGGATGCATCTAGACTCTGATACTGAACTTTGTGCTTGAACAAGTCTGGTAGTTGAGGCTGAAGTGTGCTCACTAAACTGTTTGATCTGCTGATGATTTTTTAAATTATATCAGCATTGTTTTTGCTGGCAAACCTCAGAGAATTTAGAGACTTGACAAAGCACAAAACAATGCATTACAGTCAAATGATACCAACTTTTGCTACCTAAATCTAAATGAGAATTACAGAAGGGGAAATTAATTTTGTTGACAGCCTTTTGGGTATCATTTGTCATTTTCCAATGTGCTTCCTGACCCAGGGAGAGGAGAAGCAGCAGTGGAGTAACAGCTGCTTGTGCTATGTCTGCCTCACTGATGGTTTCATTTTGCTGCTTCAGAGGTAGCAAAAGGAAGGGAGCAGTGTGTGTAGCTGGCTGCAAGACAGGATGTGTTGGACTTTATGTGTTTCAGTGCAAATAAAACAGCACAAGTCCTGCCCCACTCCGGGGCACGGGGTAGTGCTGCCTTGGAATTTCCCATTGGAGGAAAACCAGGCAGTGGTGAAGCAACAGTTAAGGGTGGTTTTCTTCTTTTTCTGAAAATCCCAAAGATCACTAATGCTGTGACAAAACATTTACAATACCAGTAATTAATGCTGTGTTGAACAAGCCACATTTTCGTGGTAAAACTGCAAGTATTTCTAAAACTCATCTGTTTACTTTGCTGCAGGGAGTTAAGCAAAGGGCCTGACTTTACAGTTCCATTTCAAAACCCAGCCCCACCTGATGTTTCAGAGCTGTGCTTTTATGTGACAGCATATCGTTTACACCACACTGACACAACAAACCTGTTGTGATTAAATGGAACAAGCACCAACAAAAATCTGAGCTGATGGGATCATACTGCCTTGTTATCCTTCCTTTCAAATCAGGCTGGCAGCCACGTGTGTGGTGGTACAGCCTAGCAGACACAGATTGTTACCAGTCAGAGGAAAACAAGGGATTGCAAGAAAAAGCAATTTATTTCAGACCTGGCTTTGGAGGAAAACTGCCAAAGTCCTCCTGCAGGTTTGTGAGGATGGAGGGCAGGAATTCCTTTTTCCAGTGCTTGAAAATATTGTTAAACTTTGAAAAAGCAAAATTCTGATAACTGTGGATCTAGAGTACTTAATAAATTTAGTAAAATTTTCCTTTAGATCCAGCCAGGCATTTTTGTTGTGTCCCTGTGTTGGTGCCCAAGCTCTGCTGAGCATTCTCAGAGCTTCCCTTCCTGAGTGTGGATGCTTTTACAGCTCTTCTGCAGGTAGGACTTTTATCAGGTCATGGTGCATGTATGTGTTAGGCATAGAAACCACAAAAGGGGGTTTTAAATGTAAATTGAGCTTTTACGATATGATTGTTAAATGTTCAATGGGGAAAACTAGCTGGAGTCTACAGACGAGACACAGACTCAAAGCAACGCCTTAGAAAAATGGTGATTCTCCCATAATTTCATGTGTTTTTGCAGCTGAAGTGGCCAGGTGTGATGCAGGTGGCAGGCAGGAAATAAAGCCTGTTATTGTTCAAATGTAAATTTATGCAAATCACCCAGATTCGAGTTGAAGCAAGGTTTTTTAAAAGCTAGAGGTCAGTGTTTCTGTGATTTTAGGTGGGCAATAACTCAGCCAGGTACCTGCTTTGCCAGTTGTTTCTTTCCAACAGAACCTGCTGTAAAGTCACCAGTTTTGTTCATGTTTGTTTTGAAAGTTAAAAGATCCCAAACAGCTTGATCATGCACTGGACTGACTGTTGGAATTTTCCATGTTTAGTGCTGGACAAGAGCCCAGAAAAGCCCTGCTTGTTGGAGGGATCTCCTCAGAGCTGCAGGGATGTGCTCCTGTGTCAGCCACGGGATGAAGCTGTTGGGAAAAATAATGCACCCACAGCATGGAGACTGCACAGGTGACAGCAGCTGCTGCCAAGTTTGGTGGCCACACAAACGCCCCAGTCTCAGGTGATGCTCAGGCTGTTTTAGGATTTCCAGAAGGTGTAAGTACAAAATCCAGCAGGAGTGAGTGCTCCAGGAGCACCACTTTGCCTCCACACAGCTGAGAGCCCTAGTCCATCAAGCCAGAGGTTTAATTTGGGAAGAGGAATAATATAATATTTATAATATTAATAATATAANAAATATCAGCTATGTTCTTCCCTTTTTCAATAGCTTTCCCCTTCATTTCTCAAAAAAATGGTTTCGCTGCTGTCTTCCAAATAAAATCAGTTTATGAGAGACATCCCACACATGTAAAACTCTGATGTCTGTCAAATAAGAAGAAACAGATTTTAAGCACAAGTGGCTGTTGCCAGAGCAGCAGTAGCAGCACCACATAGGCTATTTATGTGTGAGCATACAGCAATATTATTTTTCTGCACCGCCAGTCTTTTATCACTTTTGCTGCAGCAAAACTCTCACTGTCTTCCATTAAAAAAAGAGCAACAAACCCCACAAGATTTCACCAATTGTAAGCATCACTAGTAAAGTTACTTCTAATGTACCTGTATGCTTCCTGTCTGCTTGCCCTCCTGGCCAATAACCCCATCAGAAAACAGCTTCATTAAATATCCAGAAATAGTAACATCAGAAATAAAGAAGTAAATAATAGCAGGAAATAGCTGAAAAATGTGTTGTTTACAATGCACTCAGCATGTGGCAGGTATTAAAGGAGGTGCAGACTCAACATTGTCACATAATATCAGCATAAAGTAATTAGAAACAGAGAGGCCCATGGAAAAATAAATACTCAGTAAAAGCTTGGATGTACCTAGCAGCAGGAAATGAGCTTCAGTGGTGGAGGGATCTGATTACACCAAATATAGAGAAAAATAAGGAACAATTTTTTTTTTTAAACAGGCAAAAACAAAGCAAAGGCTTCTTATTGGGCAGATCAGAAGAGATCAAGTTACCTCCTCATTTTGTATACATGTGAGTATAATATTTACATATACTCTACACAGGTATCTATTTTATTTATCCATTATGTATTGGAGGGCTCTGGGGCTGCCTCAGGTGTCCTGGTGGGGCTTGGCAGGGATTCATGTCAGCACCATCCTTTTGCTGTAACTAAATCCACCCAGCCCATCCTGCTGCCCTGCTGTCCTGCAGACACAGGAATAACCAAATTCCCCTGGGGTGTGCATTTTTGGCAAGGTGCTGGCATGAAGCCCCTGTTAGGCTTGCCTTGGCACTGTGGCTGCTATTTGAGCCCTAACTCGTGCTGGAGCAATGCTGGGTGGGAGGAGTGGCCTGGAATAACTGGGACAGTGGCTACAACGTGCCCCAAATTGGCTGCAGCTGGATCCCGTGAAGTCCTCCTGGAAGAGATTGAGGGATTGATTCCAATGAAGGTTTCTGTGACCAGTCTGAGCCTGGAAACTGCCCTGAGCAGCATTTTGTACCTGAATCCCTTTGGTCTGGGTATAAATAAACTCACAAAGCACTAAGGAGCCAACAGCCAGGAAAGATTTTCCATTGCTGTCCATCCATTCTGGATTTAAATGAGAAATTAAGAGAGAAATGCTTTAATAGGTTATTTTAAATTTCTTTTTTTTTTAATTATATAGCTTAACATATCAAGGCAGTTCAAACACCCCATCCAAGCAAGCATTAAAGCATGATTTAAGCCTCACATTTGTTATATGATTTTTGCTGTCAGGTTGGGGGTTTATTAGGGATTTTAAACGGGAACATGGGACAACAGAAATTTTTTTTTCAGTGGGCACTGTGGCTCAATCACCACAGTGATATTCCCTGCACACCAACAGGATGCTCTGAGCCTGGCCTGGCCTGGCCTCCAGGTGCCAAAGCCCACAACAGCACCAGCAACTTCTTAATCTGCAACTGGCACAGGGGACAGGGAGAGGACAGAAGGCACTGAATAATAAACACAGCAAAGTGCACAAACAGCAGAATTGAAAGCAAATAGCTAAAACTCTTCAGTTTGATGCAGAAGAGTAAAATGCTTCTGGGACCTGTGCTACCACTGAGTCGGGCTGGGGAGACCCCAGTTATCCCCCACTTCTTGTTCAGGACAGATAAGGGAGTGTTCAGCCACCCCTGTTCCCAACCTGATAACATTTTCCAGCAAAACTGCATCCATCAGTCTTCCTCCTTCCAGGTCATTTAGAAATTATTTACACTGTTGGCAGATAAGGGTCCTGAGAGAGGGGTGGTTTTGCTGACACAACAGGCTGGGAGCTGTACAGCCTCTGTGCTTCTCCCCCAGCAGCTCTTTCAGGGTTCCTCCTCCTGCCCCACTCTGCCATGCTGAGACCCCTGGGGGTAAAGGCCCTCCCCATGGCCCCCAGCTGCAATGGGGCACAGTGTGGGGCTGGCAGGAATAACTTGCAGAGCCTGTGGGTGGGCAGCAAGGGGCAGCTGAACTGGGGTGAGGAGCCCAAAGCCCAAAGCAGGATAAATTGCCTATCTCTCTATAAATATGTACAATTCCAGGGAAAGTGCCTCTCAGGGGACAGGGATCACAGCAGCAGGTGCTGACAGTGCTGCCCCCCATCTGAGCTTGCACTGAGTACTCAAGTTCCAAGCTCCATTAAGATATCTCCATAATTACACATTGCAGCCACAGAAGTGTAACTGAGTATTTGGTGTCAATCCTGAGCACCAGGGACTGGGATGAACTGGATGGCCCTTGGAGGTTAGCAGGGAGAGGAAATCTGCTTATTCTCAGTGGCTTCTGACCTTCAAATCCACCCTGGAAAGCTCAGGAGGGCTCTTTTCCTCTCCCCCCAAACACAATAAAGAGGCACGAAGCAACCAATGTTTTTGCAGGTGCAGAATTATCTGTTGGGAGAACAAACTGCAGAGATTGTGACATAAAGCTGCAACTTCCCTGCTCACCTTTAGCAGGGAGCCTGTTTCCCACATCAGTCCAGTAACAAAGAAGAAAAAAAAAAAAAATCAAAGCCCATGAAATCAGAAACCAGGCAAACCCTGGGCTTTTGTTCCAGTATCTTTTCTTGTCTGTCAGTGCCATTCTCCCTGCCCCAGCTCTGATGCTCTTAGCCAGGGTGGGATTGCTGGACCCAGAAAATGCAGAAAGGGCATTGTGCTGCTGTACACAAAACCTTGGGGAGGTTTTTGCTTGCAGGTCAAGAAGCTGCTGCTGTTGCTTTGCCTGATTCCTCTGGGTGTTTTGTATTGCACACAGCCAAGTAAAAAGCATTATGGTTATAGGAGTGCTTATGTGTGCTGTCCTGAGCTTTGCTAAGCCCCAGAAGCAGCTGGGATACCCAATTCCCTTTAAAACAAATTGCACTCCTGTGCCAGCCCTTTCAAGATAGTTTTACAAATAGACCTTAGAGATATGAGCTCAAAAAATGAGTCTTCCAGGGTGGCTGCATCCAGCACTGTTACTCAAAAACACGAGGGAAGATTTGAGTCAGAATCTGTGCTGACATTAGGCCAGGATTGGACTGACAGAGTGAACACTGGGTGCAATCAAAGCCCTTCCCAGTTTGCCCATTTTTGACAGTCTTGTTTGCAGAGAAATGCCTTGCTGAAACCCGAGGGGTGCTGCAACATCATATCAACCTTGGTCTGGGCTGCAAAGGGAGCAAGGTGGTGGTGAAATGGTCACAAACACCCCATGAGCTCTTGCTGAAGTGCTAGAGGGAATAATACCCAAACAATGCACTGGGAGAGCTGCAGTGGGCAAGGCAGCAAGAACTGATCATTCATTACTTACCCAATACCTGGGACAGCTCTGTGGTTTCTTCTTTTAATTTGAAATTCGCTGCACGAGTGTTTATCTGGACTTGGAAGCAGAGGTTAAGCAATGCTGCACTGGTTTTTCATAAAACTTCCCCAGGGTATGATAACGTATCAGATCCATTGCTCATGTCAGGGGGTGATAACAGGAGAGCTCGCTTCCAAAATGGAAATACAGCAGCAAACTCCACCTCAGCTGCATAGGGGAAAGATCAAAGCAGAAGATCATGTTCTGACCCAAATACCTGAACCCATGTTCTGCCCAGGATCCCCCACTGCAGGTAGGACATGACCCAAATGGGCCAGCTCCAGCCTGGGTGGGCAGCAGCAGCCAGGGACTGATGGTCCAGGCTGGATTATTTTGTGTTCTGTCACAGAGTCTTGAAAATAATTGGAAATCTGAGTTGAGTAATTAAAAGTTCTAAGGTGAGTTCAGGATTATGGAAAAGAGCTGCTTGCCCAGCTGGTGCACAACATTCCAGCTGGTGCACAATTCAGCTGCATTCATTATCCATAACCAATTTTACAAATTTTACATTTCCCTGGGTATTTTTCTCAATGAACTTCAAGAATCAACATGTTGGCATGCTCGTGCACATCCACATCCACTTGTACTTTAAGATTCCTCCTTTGCTCTTACTTCTGAGGCAGTGCATTAATGTCACCATTTAGGTACTATTTACAATATCCTGAAGACCAAAAATTGAAGCTAAAATGCCTGGAGACCCTACTATCAATGCAATTACACTGTGATTCACTGCAGATGCAAAATAGCAACCAAATAGGCAAGTGAGAAGCAGAGCTGGGATGCAAGTCAGCATCCACGGCATGGGATGTGGGTCTATTGGCTGTGACAGCCCTGGCTGACACAGGCAGAACCACAACTGCCTCATGCCAAGCCTTTAAAAGCATGGAATCATCTGGAAGAGATGGATCCCAAGTGATGTTGGAAAGTTGTAGTCTAGATCAGAGAAAAATACTCACTGAGAATAAGCTGATGGATGCTCCAAATCACTTGCTGAAGTAGCTGCCCAAAATTATTACATTTATGTGAAAGTGCACACTAGCACAGCCCAGGAGCAAACAGTGGATCTCCAGGAACAAGAGTTGGGGGTAATTGTTGCCAGACTAGTTCTTGGTTGATTAGCCAAAATAAAAACATTCTTTAGAAACCCATTGGTTTGGGTAAAATGTTTGCTAGGTCTGGAAGATTTTCTCCCATATCTGTTTCCATTAGCAGTTTCTCTCACTGACTGGAAATGAGTATTTTTCCTAAAATTTTAAGGACCCAGCAGTCATGGGACTGAAGGTGACTCCTGGGAGCAAAGAGGAGGAAATGAAAGAATTGTCACCCAGAGAATGTGACACTGACTCCAGCTATATCCTGGCCATCTGCTAGACTCAAATACTCAGCCAGAATAAGACATGGGGATTTTGTTGTCCTGTCTGGCAGACTAAATGCCTTGAAAAAGCCACAACCAGGTCACACCAGTTCTGTTTGCCACCTCTCCAGCACAGATCTGCTGACATTCTGTGCCAGCTGCTGCCCAAAGGGGAGCACAGATGCCAGAAGTTGCTTCATCACCTATTGAGGCAGTTTTTGCATCCCTGCTGTTTGTTCACAGCCCCAGGACCAACAGAGTGTCACACGACAGTGACAACAAGCAGCCCTGGCTGGTGGGCAGCAGCGTTGAGGGCAGCACTCATTGGCTTTGCAGAGGACAAATTCTTGTCTCTCCCCACCCCAAAGTGGTGCTGAGGCTTCCTCACACAAGTCCATGGTCATGCAGGGGAAGCTGTGTCCAGCAAACACCATCACATCCAGCTCCACACTGGCAGCTTCTGGTTCCCCAAAGTCAGAGAAGATCCACCAGGAAACCCCCTTGAGTTTTACAGGAAATATTTGAACACCAGCTTTGTTTGCAGTAGGGATATCCAAAATATCATAATTTAATGAAATAGATGGAAGAAATTCTTCCCTGTGAGGGTGGTGAGGCCCTGGCACAGGTTGCCCAGAGAAGCTGTGGCTGACCCATCCCTGGAAGTGTCCACGGCCAGGTTGGACAGGGCTTGGAGCAGCCTGGGATAGTGGAAGGTGTCCCTGCCCATGGCAGGGGGTGGAACATGATCTTTAAGGTCTCTTCCAACCCAAACCCCTCTAGGATTCTATGATTTTACTCTCATGCCTCTCTCCTTTGATCCTGAATCAGAAGAACCAGGACAAATGAAAGAAAGTTGATCACCAAACAGAGGAAATTTCCTAATGACTCCCTTCAAGGTCTCTGCCAGCACAATTTAGATGGATGCATCAACATATACAAACTAAAATACACTGTGAATTAAGAAGCATTGCCCTGATGAGGCAATATTTGCTGTAATTTGTTTTGCAGGCACTTAGCAAAAACAGAATAAGAAGAAATGGGGAGAGCACCCAACAAAGTAATATGAAAATGGAGCCTCTGGCAGCCTCTGAAATGCACACTTTTAATGCAATAAGAGCATGGAGGGGATGAGGGACCCCCGACACAAAGTAACCAAACTCTAGTTGTCCTTTTGTTACACTGCTGCAGGTCTGAGCAGGATCTGTTCCACAAGTGACTGGAGAATACATTACAGCTGTGAGGAAAATGGATTTTTCTTTTCTTCTAAACCTACTGTGAAATATGAATTGGGAATTCATTAGCTATGAGCTGCTGCAAAGTAATGTTGTTCTTAAAATATTCTCCTGGTTCCAGAGGACCTTGGTTAACTGCAGACAGAGAACAGGGGTCTTTCATTTCATAAAATGTCCTGGGAAGGATCATTAGAAATTACTTACAGATTCTTTCAGAGGCTTTTTAATTTCCATCTGCAGACTCTGAGTGATGACAAAGCAGAAAGGCTTTAAGCTGGAGAAGGGTAGATTTAGATTAGATATTGAGAAAAAATTCTTCCCAATGAGGGTGGTGAGGCCCTCCCACAGGTTGCCCAGAGAAGCTGTGCCTGCTCCTGGAAGTGTCCAAGGCCAGGTTGGATGGGGCTTGGAGAAACCTGGTCCAGTAGAAAGTGTCCCTGCCCATAGCAGGGGTTGGAACTGGATGAGCTTTACAATCTCTTCAAACCCAAACCATTCTCTAATTCCATGTGAACAGTGAATTGAGTGGTGAAAGAGAGGGTGCCACAGGCTCTGCTGCTCACAGAGACAAGAGTGGGGAGCCAGAAGGAAGAGCATTGAGCAAAGCAGGCTGTGGCTGTGGTTTATCCATGTCCCAACACCCTCCTGTGGGATGCTGAACAGTTTTGGATGCAATGAGCAGCATCAGTCTTTGGGACCTGTTCAGGTTCCTGCAGGTCCACCCAAGGTCCATTCCAGGACAGGCACAGCTAGAACACTGTCAGAGCTGTGGGGCCATTGCCCCAGATGTGTGTGCCCAGCTGGGCTGGGCTCCATCACTGCAACCTCTGAGCAAGGTTTTGGAGATAGCAGGACCACCAAGATCCACCAGTGATGGACATAGGCAGCAGGGGTGGGATGGATGTCCTGAAACTCTAAAGCCTTCTTGGTAGCAGAAGAGTTTGATTTCCATGGCCTCAGTGACATTTGATATCCTTGCCAAGAAGTCACTCATCATGCTGAGGGCTGCATTTCAACAAATGAAGAACAGTCCTGCTCCTCCAAGGTGTGCTCAGAGGCTGCTGTGAGCCACTGAAAGTAGGTGGCTATACATGTCTATACATCTCTCTGCTCTCCCCAAAGCTGGTGTATGGTCTGCCTTTGTGGTCAAGTCCCAGCTATGCTTTGATTCCAAAATGTCCAGGAGGACCAGGCCCAGAGCTTTGGCTCAGGCCCTTCACAGTCACTGGGTCAGAGAGCAGTGGGGTCATTATCCAGAGAGCCCAGTGGATGTGGTGGGCAGGCTTCCAATGCCATCATGCAGCTCTAGTTAAACAGCCATACCATGAAAGTGGAACCTGCAGGAGTAACTCCACACCACCAGAGTGGGAGCAGCTTTTGAAGTCAGCACTTATCACCTCAGTCCATCACCTGCACAATTAAACCTTTCTTCCCCCACAAAACAGCAGATGCCAACACAAACAGCATAACCCCCCTGATTCCCTGCTAATCATTGAACAAACACACTACAAAGGTGACCCCAAGCCCTTGGGGAGCAGAGTGGGGACAGGGATGCACTGGGGGATCTCAGAGGGGGGAGGTCTGTGCTTGGGAACGGCTGCACTGTGCTCTGCAAATGAAGGGAAACAGTGGCTGTCCACAGTGACAGAGGCAAAGGTCCTCTGGTGTATTCCCCGGCTTGACCTGCCTGCCTCCCACCACTCTTCTAACAGGTTTTGAACCCATTTGCCAGCACTGTTCCCCATTTGGAACATGGCAATTATGGCAGTGATGCTCTCAGAGTGCTGCATTTGCTCAGGTTTCAAGAAAGTGAGGGAACAGGCAGGGAAATGGAGAGAGGCAAGAGCACCTCCTCCTGCCTGAGGTCCCTGATGGCACCAGGAACATGGTGGGAGTGCTGGGGACCCGTGGGGACCTGGGCAAGGAGAGGTGGCAGGGCAGGACAGAGGACCCATGGAACCAGGCAGAGCACAAGCTGCCAGCTTGTCTGCTCATGGAACAATTGATTTTCAAGGGCTTTGAACAAAAACTCAGAGGAGTAGCAGGGTGGTTTTACAAGTACCTAAAAGAGGAGCTGAAATCTCCTTTCTCCTGGCTGCAGGCACGTTGATTTTCCTTGAGGTATAGAGGCCAAATGTCTCCGATGTCCAGAACCTCTTGACAAACAAGAAGCCACAGGCTGAGAATTAGGAAAAAGAATTGTGTGAGGTCTTCTTCAAAGCCAGAAATATCTTCAAAGCTGTAAAGACAAGATCTTCTTGAACAAAAGAGTCACTTCCACCTCCACTTTCACTTACCTGACCTTTTCATTTGTCTGGAGAGCTGATAAAATTCACATGACAAGATATGCCTGCAGAAAAATCCTTGCTTACAGGTTTTTGGTAGAAAAAATATGCTTCCCCCAAAAAAACTTGAATCCAACCAATTAAAAAGAAGTTTCAAAATAATACAAAAGCAATTGGAATTTTGGTTGTCCATGAGTTTTTCCATTTCATTCCAAAAGGAAAATATCTAAGTAAGATATTAACTCCTGTCAGTATGGATATTTATTTCTGCTGGCATGGTACCTTCATGCCAGTCATTTGAAAGTGGTGAATAAATCCCTGCCTGGAGAGCTTACAGTGAGAAAAGTGAGAGGCTGAAGGAAGAACTGACAGCAGATAACAATAAAAACAACAATCACTTTTTCTTTCTTTTTCTCTGGAACTGACATTTTCTTGTGGAAATGTGAAACGAAAAATGTCTTGTTCAGTGGGAAAAGCAAATCAAGACAGGCAGTCCCTGCCAAGGATCCATCCCACCTGCCCTGGAGCAGAGCAGGTAGAGGTGAGCTGAGCACTCTGATGCTTATCCACCCAGCCCAGCTCTGCTGCCTCCCCATCCCTTCTCTTTTTTCTTCCTATTTTTCTCCCTATTTCCACCACTTGCCTGGGGCTCTCCTCCCAGGAGAACTAATATTTTACAGCAGCATGCTGATAGCTGTTGGAGTCCCACCAGGCCAGCAGCCGTCACGGCTGATCCAGCACCGGGACCATCTCACTCCCACTGCAGAGCTCTGGGATGTCCCTCAGCTCTCTGAAGCCCCAGCACCAACCCCCTCATGTGCTCACAGCTTTCCTGCAAGGCTTTTCTCCAGATTCTTCCCCTGCTGCCCTTTGCCAGCACTGGTTCAATTTTCCCAGTGGTTTCACTTGGATGTAAAATGTTTCTCACCCTGCACCCACCCTCTCCCACTGCCAGGCTCCAGGGACCAGCAGCAGCACTGAGCTTTGCTTCCCTCTGGGCCTCTGTGCATCCCTAGTAATGAAGAACTGGAATACTTTGAATTAAAACCATCTCCCTCATATATATTCATCAGCACCAACCACAGCAGATGCTGCATCTCTCAACACATTCAGCAAAAGGAAAGTCTCAGCAGCAGCTTTGGGTCTCCAGATGCCAGCACAGAGGTGACTCCTCCTGCTTGCTGCCCTGGCCAAGAGGGATGATTGATTTTACAGAATCACAGCCAGATCAGCTGTCACAGACAGCAGCTCTGGGGAAGACTTCTCTGCTGACTCCTTGGGGGCTTTGAAAGATCTGTAGTAATTATTTTTCCTTAAGAAAAGAGATGAATTAATCCTTCTGCTAGGGTTGCGGTTAGTTTTTCTAAAACTGGCGTTTCAGGAGATTTCAGAAAGCAAACAAGGCTGCCTAACAGCATTTTTCAAAATCATTCCCTGTCGTGTAGTTCAAACACTCCATCAGATTTCCAGAAGAAAATAGATCAGGTTTCTGAAGTGCTCAGTGGGTGCTGCTGCCTGCTACAAAACTGGGGACGTTGTCTTGTGCCTCAAAAGAGAGCAGCAGATTTGGCACAGATCTCACACGTCGGAGATGGATGCCAAATACGTGCTCTCCCTGAGTTTTAGCTGCATTCTCTTTTCTGAAATGATTCATTTACAGCCTTCAAATATGAAATACAGAGAATTCAGGAGAGAAAACAGGGGAATCCAGCAATTGATGTGGTTGCTGTGCACAGTCTCGCTCCTCGTGCTAACACCACTCAGCTCTAAGCCCCAGGAAAAGATGTGAAAACCCTAAATTTTGCAACATGGACAGCTCATGACACAGCTAAGAAGGTTTGGTAAAGGGGTTTGATGAGGCAGCCAAGGAAAAACCTTATTTTTTCAGGTGGAATTGCCTTCTGTGAAAGGCACTGGAGAAGTAGCTCTCAGAAAATTCACTCCAATTTCGTACAATTTGCCGTAAATTAGTTTCATCAGTGACAATTAAGCAGAAATGCCCCTTGAAAGACCTCTAACCTTTGAATGTCAAGACTTGGACATCAGCAATGCAGATGGCTCTTCTCTGCAACTGCTGTGCAGATAATCACAGAACCATCAAATATTTGGGGTTGGAAGGGACCTTAAAGACCATCTGATTCCAGCCCCCTGCCATTGGCAGATAGACCAGTTGCTCAATTAAACAGTCAAACCTTCTTTTCTGTGCCTATACATAAATAACCCCCACTTAAAAATCAGTTTATTTATCAAGCTCCCTGTATGACTTTACACTTACATTTGCCAGGGGAGGTTGTGATCATGTTGAAATCCCTGGAGGTTTGCTCAGCAGCCCCACACAGCAGCATTCCACCTGCTGAGCAAAGATAAACTGGTCCAGGTGATCAGGATCCTAACTGGGTCTTCGTTTATGGATTTAACATTTTTTAATCTGAAATAAGCAAGCACAACTTTATGAGAACAGAGAATTTTGGCTTACTTAGCTGGAAAAAAAAAGCCAGGTTGAGAGGATACAACTGCTGTTCATAAGTAAATAAGGAACATCAGCAGGAAAAGAAAATAATTAGGCTAACAATCCTTAGTTAGAACTAGTGGGAATGAGCTGCCCATAAATTATTCAGGATGGAAATGAGAAGTTTCACCCCATTAAAGAAATCTTCATAACAACATCAATTCTTGCCTCCAGTTAGTCTAAAATATGGAGATGGAAGGGGGGGAAGAGGCGAGAACTTACCAGAATTTCATTCTGAAAGGGAAGAACTGGCAGCAGCAGAAGCCAAAAAGCCCCTTTACACAGGGCAGCGAATGCACAACCACAATCCAACACAAATATACACACTACAGATTAAGTAACAGTCTTGGGGAAGAAATGGCCAATATCCCTGGCTCCTCTTAGTTTATGATTTCTTTATTATTGCCATTAAGAACCTTTCTGGCATTTCATAGAGTGGTCTGAATGCAAATTACAGGAAGGTCAATGTAAAAACACATTTGTTAAATAAACTAGTATTTTCTTAAACTTCCTTATGAAAAGAAATGTCTCTGTGGATCTTTAATAAGACAGCACTGGGGCCCTTGTCTAAACTCAGGGTCAGGGCATGAGAAAGACTGGGCTGGCTAATTGCAGTCTGAGTCTTATTTAACTGCCCAAAATAGAAGAAAATACTTGGGGAATGAAGAGTTCATTAGTAATTTTTGCTCTCACTGTCTTGAAAGCAAGCAGTAATGGCGACCTGTGATGATCTGACCAGAGAAAACTTCATAGAAAGATAAAAATAAGCATAATTGTTAGGTGGAGGGTAGTTTTGAGCAACACCCCTTCGGCTGTAGTGCCATGGACATGACATTGTCCCCTCCCAGGACAGAGGGGACAATCCCCTCACTCCCAGAGGCCTGAATCCTGCCAGAGGCATTGACAGACACATCTCTCTTCGATCTCCAGCATCTGAGGGACAACCACTGTTCCTTGAACTTGCAATTTGTCTTTAATTGTAACACTCATCAAAGCTGTTTATAACCACTAATTGTCCAAAGGCCCCACAAGGCTGTAACAGCCAGCAAAAAGCAAAGCAGGCAGAGACTAACTAACTGATCAGCACAGGGTGTGTCAGCTCAGCAGGAGGAACCCCGTCCTGACCCAGATCACTGCTGTTTTATTGCAAAAAATTAAAGGAAAATCACTCCAGGCTAGGCCTGTGCTCTGTCAAAGTGCTGAGTGCCAGGCTCTGCTGTGCCACCAGCTCGTGGGGACTCAACATCACTGCCTCACAGCGGGACACTGCAGAAGGCAGAGGTGCAACATGGGAGGAAAATCCATCTCCAAAGTCTTGGAGCTTGCTCTGCTCCTTTCTGAGATGGTTTGTTCCTAATAAGTCCTAACAAGCAGTTCCTGGTTTAGTCCTAGCAGTTAATTGTGACCCTTTGGGTGTCCCTAAGGACCTGGGGTCTCCCTGGGCACTCCATCCTTACCACCACCATCAACTCCCCTCTAAAACCAGGTCCCACCAGATGGACCCACCAGCTTCTCCACACAGAAAACACAGCATGGCCAGATTTCTCTACAGCCACCCCAAACCTTTTCCACTTTCGCCACCCCAAATTTAGAGCGCCAGGGTTACAGGGCATGTCCCATTCCCACCTGCCACTGATGCTTAACCGTGGATCTTTCACTGATGATAAATCCCTCCTCACACACCTGGATCATCCTTTAATGAGCTGCCATGGATCAGCCCTGGGATCATCCAGGTCTGGTTAAGCACAACCTTGGCAGAGCCACCTTCACCCACCCCATGTCAGAGCTGGCCCGTGGAAGCACCAGGCTTGCTTAGCTCAACACATCCCTTATCAACAAGGACACTCCTCACAGTGCTTTCTGTTCCTCTTGCCTAAACAAGAAACATTTCTGTGCAAGCCAGGGGCTGTGCCTGGGAGAGGCGATTCCAGCCCGGAGATAACACAGATACATCTGCCTTTGCTCCCTGGGAAATCTGCTGACAGGAGGGAGGGTCTCACAAGGGAGCTGCTCTTTGGGGCTGAAAAACTGATGTTGCTGATGGTTTGATACGAGGTGGCGTGGGCCAGGCTGGCTTTCCCAGAGTGCTGGAGCAGAGTCAGAGTTTTGTGCTGCTCCAGGCTGGGTTTATCTCAGGAAAAGGCACCACGGACAGGCTGCAGCCAAGCACAGTGATATCACAGCTCTGAGTCATTAGCTGAGACCCAGAGCTCTGCCCGGGGTAAGAGACAAGGGGTTGTAAATAAATGAATAAATGCCAGCAGAAAAAGGAATTGCAATTTTACTGAGGAGGCTATTGTTGATTAACTATTTCACAGCTTGGTCTATGCTGAGGGCCAGATCTGAACACCAAAGTCCTTAAATAGTTTCCATGCCAAGCATGGGCAGCCAGGGAACTGCTCAGCAGAGATCTCATCCCCCTCCAAGTCTTTAGTGCCCTGATGCTGCCCAGCATCTCTCATGGCTGGGGTTGAATGGTTTTCTACACCAGAGAAAGTAAAGGCACACATTATATATTGACAGGAGCTAATTAGTTCTATAAATACACCCTCCTCCTGAAAATATATGAAATTATTAGTGATTTTGCATAGCTAAATGGTTTTGACAGGCATTTCAAAATGATGGAAATCTGTTTAACTGAGGAGTAAACACATTCATGCAGATCCAAGGACAGAAGGCTGAGGATGCATCCTCAAGATGAGCTCCTCTGCAAACTCAGACCCTGAAAGTTCCAGAACCCATCAAGCAGCAATAAAGGAGTAAATAATAAAAGTAATAATCCATAGAGCGAAATGCTGCATTTCCTCTCTGTAACAGCCCTGCTGCCCAGCTTGCTGTGCCATGGTAGCTGAGCATGATTTCTGCTAAACACACACATCTCTCCCTCCTTAGGTATCACACACCGTGACGTTCTCTCCAAATCATTTTCCCCGAGCATTGCTTAGCAACTCATTTCTGGTTATCTAACTCCAAGCAGTTCATCCTAATGACCATGCTGGGTTTTCTTTTTCTTTCTTTTTTTTTTTTTAATTTTTCTTTTTAGCTCTTCCCATGCTGTTTCTTCTAGTAAGGAACTGCAAGTGGCAGCAAATTTGAGAGTTCTGGGGAGGGAAGGCCATGGTGCCTGCTCTCCTTGCTGTGTGTGGGGATCTGCAGGATGCTCCTCGCAGCCAGCACAGCTCCCATGGCCCAAAATGCCCCACTCTCCTTTAAAGCTCTTCCTCTGCATCTCTCCATCTTGAAATATCCAATCTGTTGGGGGCTTTTTTAGCTGTTGTTTCCCCCCACAACCTGCTGGGAACCTACCTCCAGGGCCCTTGAAGGAGATTCCCTGCGTGAGTTCTTTGCCAGGGATGAAAAACGAGCGAGACTCACTGATTCTTGGTCTTCAGGTTATTGTTTATTCTTTTCTTATCTTGAGGTTGATATACTGTCCACACCAGACTCAGCATCACAGGAGCAAGGCGCAAAATGGACCCCGAGTTCCCAAAATCAAGGCCTTTTAAAGATATTTGACTCAATTACTGTTTAACACGTATCTTGTTTTTACTTTACTACCAATAACTTCTGCTAATCTACACACGTAACAATTATGCTGCTACCATCTCTAACCAATGACTTTGTGCCACCAATGCTACAGAAAATGAAGAAGAAGAAGGAACAAGAAGGAAAGGAAACCACACCCTAAATCCTCCATTTTGTCTCCCATTCACTCTCACACCAAAATCCTAAAATCCTAAATTCTTCACCCTGTGATAGATTACTACTACTACTGCTACATACCTAGTTCACACCTGTGTTCTCCAACTCATCCAAGCCTTAGCAATTTTTTCCCTGGGACAAAGGTTAAAAACAGTGTCTGACTGGGGGTCAGGGCTCCCTAATACAGGCAGGGAAATGTTCCCTGTGCCCTGGATTCCAACACAATCCTTTTCATCTTTTTAAAAAATTGTTTGAGCACTAAGTGCCAAAACATCCCTTGCTGGTGGAATCAAAGGTTGCAAAATGAGATTTCTCTGGCTGATGTTCTCACACAGCCCAGGGTGCTGGAAGAGCTGCCCTGTAGTGCAGACAGCAGGTCTTCCACCTTCCACCCCTGAGGAAGGTTTGCATTCTAGGCTTCTACATTTTTCCATTCTATACCAGGCATTAATTAATGTGCACAGCAAATTATGCTGGAGAATTGTGTGAGGAGAGACTGTCATCCAAAACAGAAGGAAAAGTAGGAGATGTCTGTAATTACATGCATTTATTCCATCAAAGTGTGTTTCTGGTCAGATCATTAACTGGAAAGCACCACTCAGAGTGCAATCTAATATTTGAAGGAGTCAAACATCTCATGCCTTCTCGTGCCAGACGAATATTTCAGCTCCTGCATCAATCTCTCTTTCACCTTTCTCATCACCACCACAGTGACAAGTCCCTTTTCATGGCTTGTAGCATCTTGCCAGTTTCCTCAGGCAGAAAATTTCCCTTTCTGAGTCACTGTAGAATTTCTCAGGCTGTAGAGCAGCCAAAGCCTCCCCCTGCTTTCCAACTTGCTGTACAATTTGACAAAATCTTTACCCAGCCTGAGGACAGAACTGCAGCTCCATAAACAGTCTAAATACTGGGGGATGTCTGCTAAACCCTGAGCTTTGCAAGCTACAGGTGAATTTATCTACATGCTGCTGGTCAGAGGTATCTGCACAGGCCAAGGCAGGTGAGGGGGGCTGTGACCACCATCTGGTGATGGACATCTTAGTGGCCTGCAGATGTGGAGGACACAACTCTGGCTCCAATGCTGAATTTCAGGATGGGTCTAGGGTCCTCTGAAACAGAACATCTCCACCCTGAAGCTCAGAGTTTACACACAAACCTACTGCTAAAATTCCATTTCACTGGGACCGACAGATAAAAACAAACCCCACTTGTTTTAGAATGACCCTGCCTAAAACCCACAGGGATGTGGTGGAGGAAGGCTGACTTTCCTGGGCAGGAATATTGTGGCATCAAGCAAGCAAGGGCTATGCCAGAAGTTCCATCCTGCCCAGTCTGAGTGGCCTGCTCCAGCCTGGGCAGCCTCAGCATCCCAGGGGAGTCTGTGCTGTGCAATAATGGTTCTTTGAATGTAAACCCAGTGGCACATGCCTGATAAAATAACATTGGGAGACTCCACACAGCCCAGCACCACATGACTTGAGTGATGAAAGGGGGAGATTTCCTTCCTGTGTGTGATCTGGCTCCACTGTGACATTAAAATCAGAGCATATCAAGGAAGGGAGGGTGAGAGGAATTGGCAGGTCACACTCCAACATTGGCAGCTGCTGGTCCTTCCCTGCCCAGCCTTGACCTGCAGCATTGTTTAGAGGGGAATGATTCCTAGGCAGGATCTGGGGTCCACTGGCTGTGCAATCTGAGGCAAATAACTTGGTTTTCTTTTTTCCAATACACCAGCTTCTTGTATATATTAAAAAAAATTAAATTATATATATATTGAAGATGAAGGTAAGAGAAAGGACCCTTGGGGAATATAAGGAGTTTGGTACCCACTTCCCACTAATACTTAAGTATAGCTGACATCTGGAGAGAACAGAACAGAGGAAAACAGCTAAAATTTATCTAAAACTATCCCTTTCTCATTTAAATGGCATCATTCCTTGGTTTGGTGGGGTTTTTGTTTTGGTTTGGGGTTGTTGGTTTTTTTTTTTTTNCTGACATCACCCTGGCTGGCAGCAAACAGAGGGTCACAGCCAGTTCTGGGCCACAGACACCAACCCCTAGAAAGGAGGCCAAAATATGGGTCTAAAACTGCAGCCATTTGATGAGTAGCTGTAGTTTGTGGTTATTTCAGCTAATAAAATTGTGATCCTCTCAATGACTGGTCCAAAAATAGGTTACGATTTTGGAAAGAGACAAAAAAGCATTCACTTTGTTGCTGGGGTTGTTCCCTGCCCTGCAGCTTCACTCTGCTTTCCAAAATAAGGAACTTTGCCGTCAATGCATGGCTGCAAAAGCTCGGCTGGAAGGTAATTAGGGCAGGACATAAATATGCATGATGGGCATCGGTCCCCTGCCGCCAGGGGCATCTTGGGACAGAGCATCTTTTAGTACAAAAATATTACTGCAATCTCTCAGATCTGCAGCTTAATGTAATAACGTCTCTCTCAGGCAGAGCACTGGCAGATGTGCAGCAGCTAAATGGGGTTTTTTTGCAGCCTGAAGCAGTCACCCAAAAAGCCAAAGGGAAAGTAAATTTCTCTCCAGCACCAGGGGGCTGTGGGGGCAGCAGAGCCCAGCCTGGGAGGTTGGAGTGGCTCAGGGAGCACCAGGGATCCCACTCCCTGCATCCCACCCCTTTATAGCATGGGGTTCCCTCCCCCTGTCAAGGTAAAGTTGTCTCTCCTTTTCATCCTCATCTGCTCTCTGGCAGAAAAAAGTATAGTTTAAATGTCTTATCCTGATGAATTTATTTTAAATTTCTGCAAGTCGAGTAAATTCTGGCAGGATGAAGAACATGAAACAAACTCTGAGCACAGAAGGTATTTCAGGATCACAGCATTTCCTGTTTGTGAAGACCCCAAACACAGACCCTGCACCCCCTGATGCCCCTGGTTTAGGCAGTGAAACACCCAGACCTCTGTTTCACCCTTCTCATTGCCTCAGGCTTGAGAGGGCTTGGCCAGTTTAAGGTCAGGAAAGGATTTAATGCAAGCAAAGAATATCTTAGAGAGACTGAAAATAATAGCAACAGCATTAACCAAAAATGCTGCATTCATTAATGATTAAATCATACAACAGTGTAATAATTTATTTTATCTGCAAGCTGTAGCACAGTGCTTAGATTGCCAAGTCAATACCTCTTCTCCAGTCTCAAAAGAACCCTTTCTACAGCAGATATTGGCATCAGCACAGAACTTAAGACTGATAACACAGCTTTTAAGAGAGTCCCCATGGACAGCCCACTCCTGAGAGTGTTCAAGGCCAGGTTGGATGGGGCTCTGAGCAACCTGGTCTAGTTGAAGGTGTCCCTGCCCATGGCAGAGGGTAGAATGAGATGTTCTTTAAGGTTCCTGCCAACCCAAACCATTCTGATTCTATATTCCATCCCCTCTGAACACTATCCAACTTTTGCAGTTTAATTGGGACCCATCAGCACATGAGGGTTGTGTTTCACTCCTGATGTCCAAAGCAGGCACTTCTCAGCCACACCATTGAAAAGGGAACCTGGAAGCTGCCAATATTTCTAGAGGCACTGAAATGACCAAAGGTGGATGGAGAGGGCAAAGAGCTACATCCCATGGAAAGAAAAGCTAAGCAAGAGCAGGAGCAGCAACAGTTGCTTCCTGACAGTGGGTACAGAATAATGACATACAAAACTACATTTCAAGCCAGTGTGGGACACCAAGTAGAGAAGACACACTTCTGTGTGTCTTCTCTACTTGGTGTGCCACACTGGCTTGAAATGGCGATGATGGTGAATGAGAACCTCTCATTCACCAAAAAGATGGTGAATAAGAACCTCTTCCATCTCCTTCTCTTGTTTTTCTCTAATAAAATTGTTTTCTCTGAGCACTGCAGAAGTTACAAGCACAGCCACACTTCAATGCAAGTCCCTCACCTACCCAGGCACAGAGGGGCTACTTGCCAGCTACTTTTTCAGGTCCCTTTGTGAGTCTAATTAAAGCTTTCCATTTTTTTATGTGAAAAGAAGAGCTGCTAATTAACTGCTGAAAATTATACTGAAGATCCAATATCTGTGCAGCTACCTTAGTGCTCATCAGCTTCCCAGGGTGAGGGAAGCAGCAGCAGAGATACAGAGGGAATGGGAAAAAAAAATCCAGCAACCTTTGTAAACAGTGGTGGATTGGAAATGCCTTTAACCTGAATTTCACAAGAAGCAATAATAAAAAAATACATCTATATATAAAGGTTGGATAGCTACAGTAGCATGCCAGCCCACCAAGCATTATCCTCTCTTTGCATCCTTTCCAAATGCACAGGGGACCATTTCCATTTTTCCTGATTCCCCTGCAACTCTTTTTCATAAAAACGAATAAGGAAAAAAAAAAAGCACTTTTAGTTCCCTGCTCCTTCAGTGTGTGACAGATCCTGACATGGAGAAAGAGAACTCTTGTTTAGATGAAACTTTATATGATGTGAGAGCTATCATGTTTGCAAGTAATCCTGAAATCCTGGAACCAGGAGCCTTTATTTCTGATTCAAGGGATTCTTTTGTAAAAAGATCCCTGTGGGAGTATAGGAAACACCCCCAAAATCCCTGTGGAGCACAGGACAATGTGCAATGGCAACTGGCCCCTAAAATTGTGCTGCATTTATATGATTTGTGTTAATTTGTCATCTTAAATGGACCTGGCCACCAGGAGAAGATGGGGTCAGGAGGTAGCTAATAGCACATGAAGTGCTGTTGCTTGAGGAGCATTTCAGGGAGAGCTGCAGCCAGGCTGGGAGGGTGCTTTTAATTAAGATATAACCTAAAAAGGCTTTTTTTGATGAAATGCCAAAAGCAGAAGCACTAGAGAATGAAGCAAGTGATTTGGGCAGATGTCTGACCAATGGAAATGATTTAATGAATTGCCCTTAAACCAGCAACAGAGCTACCTAGATGTTTTGCAGATATCAGCAGAAAGGATGATTGCACTAAAATCCTGGTTTTTCTTTTCCCCTGGCTCTGATGGCCCTTCTGGAAATCCCTAGCAGCCCCCCTGCAGCCTGAAGAGACAAAGCCACCAACAAAGCTCCTTCTTGCCCCTTGGAGAGGAGCCACTGCTGTGCAGGCTGATCCTTGCTGCCAGGCTGAAGCCTTCCCTTCAGGAGATGTTTCCTGGTGCTCCTTGTGGGTACATTTCACAGAAGCTTTGAATAACAAAAATTAGAAAACCTGAGCATGGCTAACAAATAATACCTGAGCAGCAACACAATCAATCCAGAGCATCCCTCCCTAACTCCAAGAGAAACCCAGATGAGTCTGTGTGGACACATTCCTCCTCTAGGAGCCCAGGGCTTCAGGATGCTATTCCGAGGCCAAAGAAAGCCTTTTCCTACTCATGGCTTAGCTGGAGGGATTAAACACTGCTCAGCTGTGGCTGCCGAGCTGTTACATGTCGTTTGTGCTCTGCCCACTAAGTGGAGCTGGGGACTCTCCCATCCTTCCCCTCCCGGGATGGTGGCCATGGTTTCTTTCCCTCCCTGGACCAAGGGACAGGTTATCTGCTGGCAGTGTGGCTGCAGTTCTCACAGACACACCCGCTGGTGATGCCACATCACTCAAGTTTGAGGTTTCTCCCCCCGTTTCTGCAGAGAGATTGAGTTTTTGAACCCAACTGATGAAGCCTTGTGCAGGACAGGAACATCCACACCTTCTGAAGGTGAGGGATGACAGAAATTCCTCCTTCAACACTTTCCTGCTTCAGCTTTTTTCACAAATTCCACTAATTCACCTCTCAAATATCTACAGATACTGACAGAAATGTTTAGTGACACAGAAGGTTTTCAGGAACCTCCTCATAACATGGTGCCCTGCTGTGTTTTTTACACCTGTTTTATATAAACCACCTAAAACTATCAGTAGATGATACAGCAGGTCAGCAACAAAAATATTCCCATCATCTGCCATCTGAAGATCAATTCAACCATTAAAACAAACTATTTGAGAGACCATCCAACACCTGTACAAGTTTATACATTCCCAGCAAAAACTCCCTGGGAATCTGGGAAAGCAGCTGACGATGGGTGAATTCATCCACACACCACCACCTTTCCTGCTGCCAAAGATCACGTCACAAATAACCTCAGAGGAGAACAGAGCGTGTCTCTAGGGAAAATAGAGGACATGGAAATAAACCAGGGTAAAATTACAGCTTTACAAAACTCATTGCATTACCCTGCAATGGAAGGATAATTAGGAAATTGGTTTTGTACTAATGATTCATATCTAGCTGGGCAGGAGCTATGTCAGGAACACGGCTTTAATTTAACCTAATACTGCAGTAAAAAACATGGTTTGCAATATTTTTATGCCCAGATCCTCCCAGTATTGCTGCCTCTCCTCTCCCACCCCTTCTCCCCAGTCACTGTCCCAGACAAGGACATTTGGGGACCACCTGCACAACCCAAACAGCAGCTAATTGTCCTTAATGTTCTTGCAATGAGCCAGGTTGTCTGAAATGGCTGGGCTGGTGGGATTATTTTCCATGAACCTGATTATGATTTCTGAGAGCCAATTTGTTACCAAATGATCTTCTAATTGGTGAGGCTGGATAAAATCCATGAGATCACGGAACCCTTATCCTGAGACTGGCCCACACGATGCTGCTACCAGGAAGTCTTTTAAAAAAAAAAATCTGTGAATGTCACATTCCTGGAAGTCAAGACTTTAAGATATGTTCAAGCCTTCCTATTCAACTATAACAAGCTTCTCCTTGTGTTAAAGGAAATTATTCTATCCAAATTATGTCAGCACGTTGTCAGTGTTGACTGAAATAATCATAGCTTGCAAAAACATGGTATTTATGCAGCATATATATTAAGCATATATACTGCCTCTACAAGGGTTTTTCTTTGCAGACAAAAAATATTTGCCTGACAAAAATTTACAATTTCTCATGGAAGCATTATCCATGGAAACTACACTATTGATATGCAATGAGAGACAAATGTCACCCACCACTGCACAATAATCTGTAGATGAGGTTGATGTATAGTTCTTCAGCTTGTGAAAAAAAATCTACAAGTTTTTCAGTGATCACTCTACATTTATGTGGCAAACAACAAGTTCTCTTTGGTGTGTAATTAATTTAATTAATACAGAAGTATTTAATGAATGGTAGATTTTATTTTTCCCCTTTCTCTTTGCATCCCAGGCTTTAGAGTAACTCCATATCTCTTCCAAATTTATAATGGGAGCTTTTCAATAGTGGCCTCAAGGCACAAGAATATACTGAATTTTATGTACTTACATAAAGTAAAATGAGAAATATCCTATTAGTCAATTCCTTTTAATCTAAGAAAAGGGAAAAGGATTTCATAGCATGAAAAATTTTCTAATATATTGAACCATATTGCCATTATTGCTTTATTGCCTGTTATCACAGGGCTCTTATCAGCACATCCTCTTGGTAAATGAATAAACCCTTTCACAGCACAGCTCTGGCACAAATGCTAACCCTGGGATGGGACAATGGAGACAGAGGATTCTTGTCCTGCCCCTGAGGGACCTACCAGCAGGCACTCACCCATGTGGGCAGTACTGCTGTCCTTGAGGCTTTGCACAAAGCAAAGAGATTTGGTGATTTAAAGAGGAACAGGACCGTGCCCAACTCCTACACCCTTCTGCCCATTCCAACCAAAACCACAGCAGGAGCTGGTGCCACACCAGTCACTGCTGGGGGGGACAGAGGGGACCCCCAGAGCTGGTTCTGCTCTGGGGCACCAGTGGGGCTCCAGGGCTGCTGCAGAGAAGCATCAGTAATTTACTGGGTAGAATTTGCCTTTGAGGGATTATCTCAGTGACTGTCTCACTCCAGAGAGGACCTCACACACTACTGAGTTAAAACACTTAATAAACACTGATGAGAGTGTCACAGTATGCAAATGCACTGCTGGTGGGGGTGGGCTGTATTTTGGTGAATATATGTGAGAAAGAAACATTTGCTGACCCTTCCAAGATCCTCCCAGTTAAATCTCTGCCTCTTTCACTCATACATATACAACCAAAACACAGGTCTAAACTTCACTGTGAAGCCAGTTCTGTGCCAAGTGACTGAAAAATCACTTCACTGCATCAGTTTCCTAATTATTTACAGGCAGACTGGTGCTACCTTTCCTGTTAGATAGGGTTCCCATAGCAACATTACTTTTATCACATAAGAGGATTTACCAGATTAAAACAGCCGCCTTCAGGTAATTAAAATAGATGAAATTTCTTTGTTATTTACATTTCTGCTAGTGAAGAACCACAATACTCCATTCAAACCAGGATGTTGAGGATCTTTGCGACCAAACAAACAAGAAATAAAGCTGTCAGTGTTTGTCTAGTACAAAATGGGGACACGCCAGCTGCAGGAGGCATTGCACACAAAAAGCCTCCCAGTTTGGAGCATGCAATGCTGAGAAGAGCAGGCTGTGCAACCTGGTATTTGCATTTGGAGACAGTGCCAGAGGGTTGGGATGAATGGCCTGGTTTATTTTCTGGAGAGTCAGTTTTCAAGAGAAGACATAATTCTTTGGATGTGTAAGAGCTTTAACCCTGAAGGTGGCCACCTGTTTCCCAGGTGATTTCAGCTGGACATGGCATTTGCCACCTCTGCCTTGCAAGGTGCCAGACCTCCAGCTTTTTAGAGACTGTGCAAAACTCATTCTTCCCAAAGCTGCAAAATTTGAGTTCCACATATAAGAGCTCAAGGATCAAAACCAATGCATCTAATAATTTCCATCCTTCTCCAAAGGGTTTGCATTTTGGGTGTTGCTAAAGGAGCAAACCTTTAGCACTTCCAGAGGCTCTATCCCATCTTTACACTTGTGATGCTCCTAGATGCCCCAGCCTGCTATAGGTGAAGGCAGAGACAGGGTTCAATATCTCCTGTAAGGTGATGGGGATTGGAGCAGCTCTGGGAGCTCTACCACTAGAGTTGGAGCCAAAAAAGAAAAGAGCAGGGAAAGTCAGATCTGGGAAAAAAAAACCCAGCCTTTCTTTGGGAGGTGAAGGGCATTTTGCTCAGGGGAGTTGCTTCTGCTGATGCTGTGGCCATCAGGTAAATACTGGGAGGTTGGCAGCAGGTGTTTTTCCCTGTCCTGGGGAGCTGAGACTCCAGCCAGTGAAAGCCCTTTGGTTAGAGGGCTGGAAGAACCTGCACATCAGTAACTGTGAAGACAGGTCATCCAGAAAGCTGAATCTCAAGCTGCTTCACTGTGAAACTACATCCCACACCCCAGTATATTTGCATGGCTGCCAGTAAACTGAACTGCAGAAACTCCCTCTTGAATTAAATCTGTCATCGGTGTATTTTAAGATCTTTGTTTCTAATTAGTGTACAATATGACTGACTGCTGTGGAAAGTTTTCTTGTTTGAAAGTATTGGGAGTATTAAATTCAATGTTGTTCTTCACTGTGTGCTGAACTACACCACTTATTTACTCCACAGCTGAAGTCTGGAGGAGTGAGGACTTAAATCACTCCGTGTAGGAGGCAACTTCAACTTTAACAGCAGAGACAGTTCAGACTTTCAGCCTTCTTCATGCCTACTTTGAGAGCTTCAGCAGGAATTTAGCGATGTTGTCTAACCCTTGGCAAGCCTCAACTCCTCCCAGCAGCCACCTGTGCACAGACCAGAGGTGGAGGAAAGCAAAAAGTCATTTAAATGCAGACAAGGGTGTCCTCATCGTTTTCCCTGAGTCTCATAACAGTTTCTCATGGGGATGAACAGAGCAGCTCACCCTCTCAGAAGTGAGATTTGCAGTCCCCACAATCCACACTGACCCACCATACTGAGGCACATTTCAAGCTTCTTTGCCAGACATTATAACTAGGAACTTTTTTCTTAAGTGACAAAAGAAGAGCTAAGTTCCATTATTTGGTGTTACACACCACGTCCAGCTTTGCATGACACAGAACTGCAATTAAAATCTGAGTGCTCTAATGACAGGCAGAAGACCTACTAACTTGTAGCTGGCCCTGGAAGCCCTGGAAGTTCAGCCCCTGGAAATCCAGTTTAGCTCTTGGAAAGACAATCTAATGCTGTCTCAGATATTTCCATTGCAAATGGCTCGTGAAGACCATATGTGACATTGTTGTGGCCTTGCAGTGTTCTTTTAATTGTCCTGGCACATCTTCAAAAAGATATATTTGTTTTCAGGAAGATGAAATGGAAATAATTTTTAATGAAAAATGAGTACAGAGCTGATTACACAGAAGAAAATTAAACCAATACTGTTATGTCTGGCAAGTCTCCTCCACCCTTTGAATAATCTGGTTAACTCTTGCTTAAAAAAAAAAACACAAAGAGCTGGAAGACAGGACAGTGCTCATAAAACAAAGCTGTAAGCCCAGCCAACACCCTTCACTCATCTGGGAAAAAAAAGTTGATTTGGGGTTATTTGGAGCAGATTTTGGTGCTACCATGGAGAATTAATGATGCTGACACTGCAGAGTAACCCAGTGGGCTGCTCAGCAGCTCTTTGCAAGGGCCTCGGGTTTGCACTGACTGAACTCCTCGTGGTGAACCACCTATTCCTGAGTGCTGCAGAATAAATCAAGCACCAAAGCAAATGGCTCACGTGGCAAGATGGCAGCCCATGGGCTCAGATGACCACCTGAACTCATAAAAGATTTCTAAATGAACAGAAAGGGACATGGTGCTACTGCCCTAAGACCTGAGGGTCATCCATAAATCCTCTGAGGAGGCTCTAACAACTTTTCACTCTCTTACAGCAGTGTTACACAAATGCCCAGGACCTCCAGCCTAAAGTTATCACAAAAATAAGATGACACATTCCTACAGTCTGAGTGCAGGATGCTCAGAGACCCACTCACAGAAGTGATGGTCTCTGCTCTGGATGGTAAATTAATCAGCCTCTGGGCTCTGAATCTTTTCTAGCTGTCCTTAGAGCATTCACCTACCTGAGGCCTCAGCCTTACCAATCTCTACAATACAAACATTACCTGCTTGGACTTATTTGGATTAAAATTGCAAACCACTTATTTTCTAGAATTTAAATTTTAGTATAAAGTTTCAAACCCCACTGTGAGAACTCTCCGTTCCCTGCTGTAGGCAAGCAGCAGCCACTAATGCTGCTGGCACACACTCTTGCCAGGCTACACCTAATCACTGCCCGCTGAGCCATGGCACAGATACAAAAGCAGGAATTAACAGAGCTGTTGTAGATCACAAGTATGATCAACTGGGAACTTACTGAAAAAAGCAGCTGTAAAATGTGCCATTGTCAGAGAATTTGGAAGGACAGGTGCCTATACTCTGGTGGCCCTTCAGCAGTGCTTTACCACTGCCTAGGTGGTCTTTGGACTTCAGTACAATTTGCCCCAAGGGTTGGTCGCAGCCCTGTCACCAGATTCATCTCTGCTTGGGCAAAGAGTGATGTGGACTCATAGAATCCCCTAGGCTGGAATTCTGGGATCACTCAGTCCAACCATAAATCTAACACTGCCAAGTCCACCAGCTTCAGGGTGGCTTCACATCATCACGTGACAAGATGTGGCTGCCTGAAGGGTTCCTGCCTGGTCTGAGGTCTCATCCAGGTCCTCCACAGCCAGCAAGGGACGGAAGCAGTTCATGAGGACAATGTATGTCCCCTGCCCCAGACACCTGTTCAGGAACCCCAGGGATCCTCACAGAAACATCTTGGATTAGACATGACTCATGGAATGATTCAAGTACCTGTGACTCAGCCTTCAATTGATTGTTGTGGTCATAGCCCAGCTGGTAAAATCTAATGTGAAGGTCATTTGAATGAAATGAAACAAGCATCTTCCTAAGGCTCATTTACTGGCTTTGACTCTTCCCTATGGATTTTCTACTTTCAGAAAACAGAGTGACAACATACAATCGCTTTCATACAAAGCCTGACTCATTTATCCACACAAACACAACAGAGGCAGGGGGGTTAAAACAGTGATTTCTTACTCTGCCTTGGCATTTCCCTTGGGCACAGCCAGTCTGTTCCTGTGATCCTGCTCCTCATGCCCCTGGTTTATGTGTGTTCCTGCTTTCCTCTAGACTGCCTGGACAACAACTGTCTTGTTTAAATTCAATTTTTTGAATAATACAGTTTCTCATCTTCCCTAGTAGGGGAAGCCATTCCCTACCTGGAAAGAGTAATCCATTATAAGCAGCAGTGGAAAGGAAACTCTGGGATAACTTGGTGTTATCTTGCAGCAAGCAACATCACTGTTAGCAAACAAAACACCACACAGTGGTCCTGAACATATGGCCATATGAAAAGGAAATATTTTCCTTTTTTTTTTTTTTAAATCTGAACTGAAGCAATCAATGCCCCAATTCTGAAAGAAACCCCTGTAAACAACAGTTCAACTGGGCCTTTCCCAAGAGACAATTCATTTTATGCTTCATCAGAAAGGACACATTTTACTCCCAAGAATAATTTTAATCCTTTCCCTAGTTCGCATACATTAACACTCAGTGGTGATTAGGGTTGCAAGACATGAAGTAATCAAGTTTAAGCACTATACATAACAGTCAGCAGTTTCTGCACAAGACAGAACATACCCTCAACAAATTTATTAGCAGAGTTGCCCTTTTGAGACTATCTGAGGATTTTCTGTTGACAAAAATATTTCCTTTATTCCCACAGTATTTGCCTAAAGTATTCCCTGGAACACCAGAAGTACAGGACAGTAAAGAGGTTGCCTTCATAACTCTTCATACACAACTTGTGGTTTGTATGGGGCCCTCTGAGCTTTTTTTTTGCTTGGCTTTTTGACTCATCTGAACTAGTTTACTTTGGGTCAAATCCAGAAGCCTTTATTGAGGCAAAGATTCATCACCTCCAAATGACCAAATCTTGAAAGAAGTTTCAGTCCCAGAAATAAAACCATCAATTCTATCAGGCTACCTCTCTGCTAATAAATTAAATAGGTTTGGGAGCATTCTCTCAGATATTGGCCAGCTGGCACAGGATGATTTGTGTCCATAATGCTTAACTCTCCCAATGTGCAGAAAAAAAAGTTTTGTGAAAATTGCCTGTGGGGAGCATTGACCCATCCTGATGCACCATGATCTCACCTCACCCCATGACCCACCCCATTTGCACCATGCCTGGGGAGCGCCATGGAAATCTCTAAAAACGGAATGGCATCAAGGACTGACCTCCTGCACCAGGAAATGAGACCCCAAAGTCCTTGGACATGAGCACAATTGTAGCCTCAAACTCCAGCCTGGGTCAGCACTTGTTGCTGGGTTTGCACAGTCCTTTATCAAGGAAACTATCAGTGAATCCAAACATAAAATGTGAGCCAAGGCTCCTGAACGTGGCAAAACATGACATTTTTTGGGTTAATCTTGGAAGCTTGAACTTGCAGTTTTCCAGTTATAATGCCTTCCTGATACAGTTGATAGGAAAACCTGGATAATCCTTGCACAATCCACCGCATTACTGTATTTCTTCACTTAATCCCTCATGGATAAGAGTGAGAGGAATGATTAATAGAACAGGATGAATTGACACTATTGACAGACCAATGTTGTGAAATATGCTCAGTACTGAACATATTGCTGCCCTGAGCAGCAGTGAGGGAGGTCTGGGCTTTGGCTGCCTTGGCACTGCACAGAAACCGTGGTGTGATGCCTTATTCTGCTTTTCTCCTCCTCCTCAGGCAGGGCTCTTGCCTAGGGGATGACTAATGCCATATTCAATTACCTTAATATGGCTTTGTATTGCTTATACTGCAGTGGAAATTTATATTGGAGTCTGAACAGAGAGAACCTGCTCTGAAGGGAGGGGAAGGGCAGCCAAAGCCTGAGCCAGGGGGACTCTGGGGCTCACCACCAGCTTAGTGCTTGTGGCTCAGGAGTCACCCTCCCTCAAGGGCACAACTGTCCTCTTCAAGGGAGCACTCTTCATTTAAGTCAATTACTTCAAAGTTTTTGCTGCTTGCTCCAGGGTCTGCTTTCTCCAGAGGTCTCATAACAAAGCCAAGGGAAACCCTAAACATGGAACCTGAGCTGTGTTTTGCACTGTAACCTCCATTCAGCACCGTTCCTCTGGTGCTCATCCTCTCTGTCCAGTCCTTCCCTTCTTCAGGCCAAGGATGTCTCAAAAACTCTGAGGATGCTTTTTCTTCTCTATTGCTTGAAATGCATTTTAAAAAAAGGTTAAATACCTTTTATTGTCTGTGTAATACAGGCAGTACTGCACCATCTGTGTTTCACGTTCAGGGAGAGAGAGGCAGGAAGCACTTGCATACCCAAGGAAAGGCTATCAAATTAAATGGAACAATGGAAAAAAAAAAGCCATCCTGTAACCTAGTTTGTGTTCCTACACTATTTATGGTGATACGAAAGTGCTACTTGATCAAAGAACAATTTCCAGGCTATTGGAACAGTCAATTGGATTTTTCTTGGGTACTGAGCTGTTTCCCAGTTCCCAAAGATATTTAACCTGGAAACAGGGCTGCAGCAGCCAGAGCAGAGAAGTTGGAAATTGTGTGCAGATGCACTAAATGCTCATCCATGGCTTCACATGTGTTCACTGCCCTCCCACACAGCCCGTGGGATGTGCCCTGTGCGTGGCACTGCGCTGCACATCCCACAGGGACTGGGAAGGCTGACAAAGGAAAGGGTAAAAGGAGGCCAACAGCACAAAAGATGGAGGCAGGGAAACATCCGTGGTTGTCTGGGATAACAAGGGACCCAATAGCCCAATTTACCAAAGCTGACATGCTGTTTCCCCACCCTCTCAGCAGCAAAGGCAGCTCCATGGCATGAAGAGAAGCAGTTCAGTCCCTCGCCCCCAGACACCACCACAGGATCACACAGCGTGTGCTGCAACTTCAGCATTAAAATGAGACTCTCATCTACACCCAGCTCTTTTCAAACTTAAAGGGAAAAAAAAAAAGAAAAGACATTATGGAAGAGTAGGCTGGGCAAACCATGAGTAATAATTCCTGACCCCACGCCGAGGTTGTTAGTTATGAGGAAAAGGTTCATTCTCTCCTCCTTTACCTATTTAAGTTCTTTAGAGTTCTTCATTCCTCTCACAGAAACTCAGAGTTATTTTACCAACCTCCAGAGCAGTCCTAGCACAGCACAGCGTGGTGTTGTTACAAGCACTCAGCAACAGCTTTGTGTGTGCACCAAGTGGGCCAGGGGCTGGTGCAGGCAGGTCCTCTCAGGCATCAGCAGAGCTTGCAAGGCCTGGGACATTCTGAATTGACATCAGTCAGGTCTTTTACAATGTAAAATAGAAAAATAAAGATAAAGAAAATAAATTACTGGGCTGTCAGGAAAAAAACATAACTCCAGGAGAAAACAGGCAAGGCAAAGCAGTCAAATATCCCATCCTAACAGCTCAAAAGGAAAGTATTGGCTATTTCTAACAACACTATTACTCTCACTAAATTTGTATGATTTCAGAATGTTAAGTCTATGTCCCAAAGGTGTCTCTGACTGGGGTCCAATACACAGCAAAGAGAGTGATTAGGCCAGCAAAGTGTTTTGTAAAATGCCTTCTGCCATCTGCCAGTCCTGTGCCACTTTCCAGCACTCAGATATCACTGGTAGTTTCCCGTCTGCAAACTCCCTACCTTACTTCCAGCCACTCCATAAACATTTCTTGATTTCCACTGCCCTACAGTCCTTCTGCATTTAGTTTTTCATATGAAGATTATGAGAAGCACATAGACATTTTACTCAAAGTCATCCTGGAAAAGCATCACCCAGGCCTCCTGTTCCAAACCTGTGGTTATAGATGAGACTTCATCTCCAGTGCTACCCAGCAGGGCCCCTTTACCTGCAAGTGGGGACTCTGAGCACAGCCCTGACAGCCTGAGGGATTCATTGAGCACAGAACTAAACAGGGATGGGAAGTAAAGCAATTCCACTAGACAAGAAAGACGGGAATTTTTCTTTTTTTTTTTTTGTGCACTCAGTAGAAGAAAAATAACTGCAGGGAGAGACTGTGGGTGACTGATGGGTTCTCAGCTTAGCAATATCTCCAGAAGAAATTCTGTATCATTATATTTTGCTCTTGAGAGCAGTGATGGACGAGCTCTTCTCCTTCACATCTCCCCACAGTTAAACAGAGCAGACTCTCACCAAGCTGACTTTGTCTTGCCTTGACCTTTTGGGAAGGAACAGGGTAAATCCCCTTGGGGATTCACAGCAGGCTGTGCAGACTGGGAAATGCCAGTGTCTCCCCAGTCCGTCCATGGCTTCTCTGGGCAACCTCTGCCAGGGCCTTACCACCCTCTGAATAAGGAATTTCTTCCTAACATTTAATCTAAATCTCTCCTCTTTTAGTTTAAAACCATTCCCCCTTGTCCTATCACTATTTGCCTGTGCAAAATGAGAAATGTTCAGCTGAAAAACACAGAAATTAGAAATGTTCAGGTGGCAAAAATCACAGGGAAAGGTGAATGTTAAATATCCGGACAAGAAAAAGCAACAAAGTTGTTCTCCATAATACAAAATCTGAAAACGGGGACAGAGGACATCCCACTGCTCTGCTGTTACGCTCTGCAAATAAATTGTTTCTGCAAGAGAAATAGATCTTTTCTGAGTAAAATTAAAAAAAAAAAAAAAAGAGCAGGGACAAATCAAATTCAATGTTCTTCAGCAGCATAAGACTAATGCCTCCCACTCCAATGTCATTTCAATAATTTGAAAACAGAAGTAAAACCTTTAATATCTAATTTGCTTTTCTTGTAGCTGTTTTAAGGACCAGAGGATCTCAGTGTATCAGTATCCTTCCACAAGCATCCCTGAGTCCACCTCCAAATCCCCCTAAGTAAAAAGTTCATCATGAAGGTGGGTCATTATGAGGATGGTGGCACAGACCTGAAGGTCTGGGGTCAGATTCAGACCTCGGAAGTGTTGTGCCATCCTCAGAGCAAAGTTTTGGCCAAACTCTTGCTCCTGGCTCATATTGATGGAATGAAAGCTCTGATGGCTTTGGCTACTGGAGAAGGCCTGGCAGCTGCAGGCAGGGAACAGCTATGTTCAGTTTGGGGGAAAAAGCAAGCACAGATGTCAAAATGCCACTTTATCAGTTTCATCAATCAATGTGATAATTAAATAAACAAACCCAAACCCAGAGGTTATTTTTTTTCCATTCCAATTTGTACTTATTGCTTCTCTTTCCTTCATTTCTGCCCACTGTTTGGCTGAAGTTTAATCCATCTGAATCACATGACTTCCATGGATCAGCCTCCCATGAGGCAGTGGAGTACATGCATCCAGATCCAGGTCATAATTGTGCATGCTCAAAAAGTATTTAGGATATACCTCACCCTCACTGTTTAGAGCTCTCCTTTTAGCTCATCCGCTGGGTACTCAGGTGGGAGACCAAGAATAACATTAGTTTTAAGAAAATGAAAGAAACTGTTCAATATTATGGAAATGCTGAAGCTGGGAGGAGAATTAAAACCAAAACACCGCCCTTCCATACAGAAGAAATTACCACTGTCTAGCCATCTTTTATTTTTTAAATTTTATAAATTTCCCCTTGCTATTAAGGATTATTTGCACTGCCAAAAACCGATTTATCTTTGCCAGCTCCTCCTTGTAGTCTATAGTCTCCTTTTTCCTATGGAGACAAAGGCATTGTGAATAATAGCACTGCAGATTTACCAGATAAATAACAAAATAAATATTACTATATACTCTAGACTTTGCCTCGAAAGCATCGAGTCGATGTTTCCAGAAAAAAAAAAAAGGTGAAAAAAAAATGCACTTCTTGGATTAGACATGACTTTTAATTTTAAAACACAAGTTAACCCATGCTCATGATGGTGCTGAACTGGCATGGAGGGGCTCTGCTCAGTTTTTCTCCTACATTTACAAATAAACCACAGCTCTCTTCTAGGAAAACCCCCATCTCTAAAGAAAATGATAAAAAGAGTTGGTAAATCTTTGTGAGGTTCTTGAGTGCCAACAAAAGAGCAAACCTGAGGCATTCCTTCAGATGGATTTGGTGATGGCAATGTCTACCCTGAGAAAGCCTCTGAGCTGGACCCCTTCCCCAGCACATTTCACACCGACCACAAAAGCCAACATTTGCTTACAAAGCAATTGTTATAGAGCCAGCTCCTGACTTTTTAATTTATTGAATATTTGTTCCCCTTGACCGAAACTCCAGCAATCTGTGCCAGAACTAATATTTTAAATCGCGTATTTTAACATAATTTGAATAACTTTTTCAAAACAAGTTATTGCTGTCCGTGTCCTCCTTATTTTACATCCTGCCTAATCCCAAGGTCAAGGAACTCAAGAAAGGCTGCTTGATTTTTCTGAGCTTTGGACAAGAATTTCCAGACCCAACAAGAGCACTCTGCCAGCAAAGTGCTGCATTTGCCATGGGCTCTCTCTGGTGTGCAATGGACACTTCACAGCAGGACAACTCCTGGTTTGTTTTTATTCATTCTCTGCCATGTATTTTAAACTTTTGTCCTCACTCAAAAAGCCAACAGTTGTGCTTGCAACATTCTTTTGTAAGGTCTTCTGTGGCTACCACAAAAGTCTTCCATCAAAACTGGAGTTAACAGCTAAAATTCATCTTTTCTAAAACATTCTTTTCCATCTTTAGTATTGTTATTATGAAAAAGTTTGGGTTGGTGCACATCTACTGCCCACACAACCAAACAGGAATGTGCATCACGATGACAAATTGACCTATTTTGGTTTAAAGAGTTGCCCTTTTGCAGTCTGTTCTGTAATAACATTGTTCTTACATAAAGTTCTTTGGGTAGATGGGCGGCAAGAGTTACCTCTAGTAGCAGATATATATGAAGCTATTTTGAATCCCATGTTACGCAACGATTGCAACCTGTTGCATCCACACTGATATTTTTCAATGGCTCTACTGTGTCCTTACATTTCCTTCATGTAAGAATGTCTGGTTTTTCAGTTCAGGAGGGCAACAGGACTGTTTTCCATCAGCAACAAACAGCACATTTGACATCCAACCTGACACAAAGGCAAAGGAAATTCTGCTTCTATATTAATACCAAAAAAAAAAAGCATTTTTAATTGGTGATAGCTCATCTGAGAGCTGCCTTCTGAGTCACACCCCATCTCCTGTACAGGAGCCCAGAGGAAAACACACCACTCTGTAGGTGTCTTTAGTTCAGCTGGGTCTCCAGCCCGTCAGAAGCAATTTCTCCAGGAGAGGATTATTGACTCTGAGCTACATCATCCGTGGGATGCAGCAAACTGATGAGATTTAGAGGATGGGAAGGAAAACACAGAACCTAGCTGAAAGAGCAAGGAAAATTGAGAAGTGTGTGGACTAAACACATTGAAGGAATTGGAAAGCAACAGTGACATACAGATAAAATAAATAAAAGTAGGAATCTTCCTCAAAACAGCTGCCAGAAATATTTTTTTTTACTTGGTTTTCTCTGCATTCTGACTGCCATCCTCACCCTTAATCCTTATAGAGAAAATAAATTTTATAGATAGCATTTTCTTCCTCTAACGCAAGATATTTTGAACTGAAGAACAGAAGAAGAAACTTGCTGCAAGCCCACACCTACCACACTGCTGGACAAGAAGGACACAAGAAATCCTACTGGTGTACACTGAGAACTATTAACAGAAAACCATTTTTCCCAGATCTTTAAATGCAACAGGAAGGCTTTTTTTTTTTTTTTTTTCTTTTTTTTCCCCTTTTATCGCTATCACAATTGCCTTGATAATTGCGCCTGAGCTCAGCTGCCCCATCCTGATGGCGTTGTGGGATGCTGTGGGTAGGAGCCTCCAGCAGCGTGAGTCAGCGCAGCGGAGCCGGTTTGTGAGGCCATCAGCTGATTGCTGCCAGCTGAGCCTGTGCCCGCCGTGACTCATCCTCCTCCCGAGCCAGGAGCCCCCAGCGCCCGCCTGAGTCACAGCTGCTTTGAAGGTGGCAGTGGGGTGGCTCTCGTGTCCCTCGCCCTGCCCCGGGAGGGAATGCTGGGGATGAGGTTGTCCCTGTGGCAGCGAACCTGGAGTCGGAGCTCTGATAATGACAGCAGGGGGGACAAGGAAGGCCTCTGGGGAGAACAAGACCCCCCTTCCAGCCGCCTTCTGTGACAGCTCTTCCATCTGCTTCTGCCGGGGCAGGGGGGACAGGGATGATGGCTGATGCAGGGGATGACCGAGTTCCCGAGGACTGTAATTACATGGGATTAAAATGCAGAGCTCTGCAGTTACATTTTGACAGAAATTACAACCTCAACAGGGGGAAAAGTCAGGGAAGGGCACCAATAAAGCAGAACAGGCAGGCAAATCCAGTTCTGATTTAAGCACGTCCCTGCTGCCAGATTTGGTCACTTGGCACCCACTGACAGCTGTGAGTTACCTAGTGATCCTTCCTACCAGAGGCAAAATCACAAATTTCCTTAGGGATTGCTAAAATGGCTCTAGATTTCTGCTTCAGTCTTGGGTAGCACTTCTTTCCTTCCCACAGATATCCACTGCTTTTCCTGCAGAGAGGAGCCAGTGATATGCTCCCCTGCCCCCTCCTCTCCCTGGCCAGCAGCACCCTGCCCATCCCCTGCTCCCCCCTGCCTTCAAGAATCATTAATTATCATAAGGAAGAACATTTCCTTTAACTGCACAATGTCAAACGACTCTTCAGTTTAAGTGCTCGTCTGTTTTCATCAATCCAGGGCTGAGCTGCCGTGCTGCTCTGTGATGAGACTGAGTGGTGGTATTCCACTTGTGAGCATGCTCTGACTGGGAAATACTCAGACAATCCAACTGCCAGCAGGAAATAATGTCTTGTAAGTCATGGAAAAGCCAGGGGAAAAAAAAACCCCAAAAAACATTGGTTACCTTTGAGGAACCATTAGGCTGAATATCTGCATTTCCAAGCAGGACTAAACTCCATCAGGAGATGGGATTTGCTCTGATGCTGTTTTAATGTTTAATTTATTCATAATAATTTAGCTTCATTTGGGGAGTTGCAAATGAACTGTTACTTGCTCTGTGTTAACAAATCACTGGGGTTTCTTGCTTAGAAAAATAAAAAGGAAAACAGACATATTGTCAAAGCCAGTGCTGCTTGTTCATTATCCACCTTTCCAAAGACCAGCTGGTGGAGAGAGACAAGGGATAAGTCACCCAGCAGTGGCCAGTGATGCTCCACAGCAACTCTGTTGAAGCACAGCACACCTCCAGACCAATGCCCAGCAGGAAAAGGGAAATTACACTCCTAGACTGCTATTTCCAGAGTGGGCATTGGAAAGAATGGAATACCCAGCAAACCACATCTTCCTGAGTCCTCTCCCAGATGCTTGAACACCAGAAAATCCATTAAAGCCCCAGGATAAAATGACTTTGTGATTTGCTGTGGGCACAAGAGGATAAAAATTGCCTGCAGGCATGTCCATCTGTAATGTATTTAAGGAACTGGTGGTGTCAGGCACTGTGTGTGGCACAGGGCATCAGGCAGCTCGTGCTCCCCAGTGGATGGGAAATTGGGAATTCAAGCTGGGTGAAGCCTGTTTATACATACATTGGTATGGGGTGGGGGTGGTTAAATAACTGTTTCACACAACAATACGTGCTGTCCTACAGCAAAATTTCATTATGTACAGCTTTTCTTACTCCTATTTGTGTAATAAAAGCACCTCAGGAAATTCTGTAATGCTAAAATCAGTAACCAAGTCTCCATTCAGATCTCAAACTAGAAATAATGCTCTATCAGCACAATAAAGCTGTTAACAGAAGACCAATTTAAATTTCTTCTTAAAACATAGATCCTGGGTTTAATCCCTTCCTCTGCCATCAGTGCTCCTGCTCCTGCTGCTGTGGGGCAGTGCAGGCAGGTCCCCACTGTCCCCTGGGGTGACCAGTGCCACCACACAGGAGCAGCTTCTGGGTCAACAGCCACTGGCTGCCATTCCCAAGAAGCACAGAGCAGCTTTGTCCTTCCCTGGTCCCTCAGCTTGGTCCTTCCTGGTGGGAAAGACCCAGAGGCTGTTCCCTGTTCTCAGTGCTGCACCCATCAGCCCAGTGCCAGCACAAATGGAATGGCAATAAGAAATGGGGATTAAAACCATATTTTTTTTTTATTAGGCTGGTGGGAAAACACTGAAGCATTAGCATTTTTTAATTAGTTGTGATGCTGTGAATGCAAAAGGTGACAATGATGAACTCTGCACAGAGGGTTTCTTCTCCTTCCCTTTGTAGTGCTCTGTGATTCCTCTGCTGCTTAGGTTTGTTTGCTGGTTTTCTCATGCTCTTGTTTGGTTAACAGCTACCGCTCATTAACTTTGCCCACCTTGCCAAGCTCCCAGCCTTGCTGGAGCACCTGGGGTCCCTGTTGTCCCCAGAGAGGCCATGGAGCTGTGGCACATCCCCTTGCCCTGCAGCACGGCAGTGAGCCCGCAGCCCTGGCTCGTGGTTCCATGCAGGTCACCAAAATGCAGCTCAGATGCTGTGTTTTCCACAGAGCAGGTCAAACACAACACCCCCATGAGACAACAGTGGATCCAGGATGTAGATGCCATCTCCAGCCCTGGGTGGTGAGGACCACTGCAGGTTCACATCCCTCTCAAGGAGCTGGAGTGGGGATGGAAGGAGGGGGTTTTCCCTCACCCCCTCCCCTGACTGCAACAGGCAGCCTTTCCTAACCAGGAGTTGTATAAGCCAGGAGAAACATGACTGAATCATATGCTTCAGAGTCCCTGCTGATCTCTGTTCTCATAAATCAAGAAGGTAAATATAGATCAGTCAGTGCCTGGGTTTATCAGGGAGTATTTGAGCAGAAGCCGGGCTGTCGATGCTTTATGTGGGCAGCGAGGACACACCCTGAGCGTTAATCTGGTTTGTCTAATTGATGTGGTTGTTTCTCTTTTGCTGACTGGATGCATTAAGAAATTGTTCATTCACTCCTCTTGGTTTTTTTTTTATTGAAATCTACTTTACTGTACCCAAAAGCATGAAACAAAGCAAACCCTTTCATTTTCCCTTGTGCCCTACACAGAAGAGATGGCACCAACTCCTGCTTCAGCTCTCATTTCCAGCTCTGCTCACTGCTGGTTTCATGAGACTAAAAACATCACCTCACATTAGGTAAATCTTTTCATAAAAGCCATTAACTCCTTTGTGGAAAAGCCCAGTGGATTTTTCCATGAGATGTAATTTCTAAAAGCCTGTCTTTATAAATGCACAACATCAAGGGCCAGGAAAATAACAATAAATTTTAAAAAAGAAAGCAGCACAATGGGTCAATGCAAGCAGCTTATATTTATGTACATTCCACCTGATTTCAAGAGCTACATCATGTCTATGCCTGGCCCACTCCAGAACCAATTCATCAAGACATATACTTTTAGCATCAGATCTCTTGGAACCAGAAAAGAAAACAGTCTTTGCTTCGCATTCTGGATCGACAGGGTTTTTTCTGTGAAAAACTTGTTTTTTCCTCAATTTCCAGTCCTTTTCCTGCACTGTGAGTCTTTTGCATGCTAGCTGGCACATCAATGATGAAAAACACACTGTCCTAATATCCTCCTCTAGCTCTACAGAAGCTTGTTTGGAACCTATTTACTGCTGGGATGTGCATATTAATGTCTTGTCTTGTTTGCCTCAACAAACAGAAAGGAGCTATTTTAAGTTAGTAGAAGATACACAAACTACTGAAAGTCCAATCTTTGTTTTCTAGAGAAGCCATCTGGCACCCGTTCCCTCTTTTGCATTGGTTTGAGAGTTTCTTTGGGGTATGGATGGCACCTCCTCGTGTATCAACAAAAGGTCAGTAAGGGATGGTTGTCCCCATCATGGGACCTGTGCCAGGGACCTGACACGGGGCAAGTCATTGCACCAAAGCCCGGGATGGGGCAGCCACAGCTGGGATCCCTTAGCAGCTCGTAAGCCAGCCAGGACTCTGATCGCTGATAATGACATAATGAATACCAAACTAAAACCTAAAACTATGCTACCCCAGGCTATGATCTTATCAATCTCCCCTGAAAGCTGAGCTGCACCAGCCCCTGCAGGTCTTGAATAGGAGATTTCAGCTAATATGCTGCAAGTAATTCAATCCATGCCGCTCAGCTCTTTCAAGCAGCACTCAGCCAAGGCTGCATTACGATATTAAATCCACGGTGACTTCAGAGGTGTAGGCTTTGGCTCCTCGTCCTTCAGCTGACATGCAAAATCAGGTTGAACAGACCTGGAATGGCCCAGCTGAAATACCTTGGCTGAGCTTCAACTGAGAAGCTGTGTTTAGTCCAAAGAAAACTGCACTATGGTGCACATCTGGATACGGCTTTTGCCCTCAGTGCTGACCCTTCCCAGCACTGGCCTTTGGCTTTAGCAGCAAGAAATCATTGGGGAAGTGCAGATCAATAGAAATGTCAATGACAACAAACTATCAGATCAATACCGTCCTCTTTTGTTCTGCAGTGCTGTCGGTTTCAGGGCAGATGTGCAGTGCTCTCCTGCTGAACAGCTGATGCTACTGAGCTTCAAACCCTGGGATGTTTCTAAACCTTCCCTTTCCTGCCAGGCCTGCTCCTGGGACAGCAGCAGTTATTCTGAACACGCAAAAAGCTGCACTTTTGTGAAAAACAAACAACACACAATAAACCCTCTTATCTGCATGCAAAGCAAATGCACTCACACAAACAGCAGCCTCTCATCAAACCCTGGGATGGGCAAAGCCTTGTCCATTATTATTAGCAAGATAGATAAATCACACAACCAGCTATGATGCCCAGAAAGCATTCACATATCTTTCTTTTTTTCTTCCCTGGAAAAAGATGTTTTGTTTTTTATCCAAGCAGAAACAGTTCAGTCTCTGGATCAAATTTGGCAAGTAAATGCTAAATACTCTGCACATCACTGATTTAACCTGGCGTTCTCAGCAGTGGTGAGCAACCTTTTGTGTATGAACCCAAAACAAATCCTGTGGGTAACATTGCTGTTACTGAGGACACCACAAACAGCTTCTCCTGTGTGTGCACAGCCCAGCAGAGACTAAGCTGGACCTGTCACCATAGCGTGTCACACGGGGGACAAGCAGCTCATGGGTGTTCCCCAGCCCTTGATGCAGCACTGCCGACCCAGAGCCTGGCTCTCCCAGCTATCTAAAACAAGGTACAGGTGATGGGGAACTGAAATGAGTCCAAGGTAGGTGCCACGACAGGCGCCTACTGTGATCAAAAACAATCTGGTGTGTGCAGCATCACAGCAGAGCAAGCCAGCCCTCAGCAGCCTCCCAGAACTCCCTTGAATTGTTCAAGGCCAGCCTGGATGGGGCTTGGAGCAACCTGGTCTGGTGGAAGGTGTTCCTGCCCATGGCAGGGGGTTGGAACGAGATGGTGTTTAAGGTCTCTTCCAACCCAAACTATTCTGTGATTCTATGAATCAGCCCCATGGCAACACATCTTCCCTGCCCCCTGCTCATTGCAGGTGAACCAGGCTGTGCCCCCTTGCCAAAGCCTTGTGCTCAAAGCATTCCCACACTGTTAACAAAACCATTTACAGCACCTGCTCCTACAGCAAATTAAAAATAAGATCTCCAAGCTCTTTACTGACAAGAGTGAGTTTCTGCCTAAAAGTAGCCCAGTGTGGCTCCTGCTAGAACCACAGCTTTACTGAGATGAGTAACCAGCTAAGCCAAGCAATCCTCTCAGCTTTAGAGGCACCTCTTTACAGGGCACATGACAGGTGGCAAACACCAGGACCCACCACTCTGGACTGGGCACTGAACCACCAGACAAGCCAGTGTCAGCAGGTACAGGCCCCATGTGGCACATCCCATCAAACTCAGCATGGCTGGTGGGCTTTGGGGGGCTGAAAGACATCAAGTGCTGCTTTTCTGGGGAGCATCCAAGAAAACACTCATGCCTAAAACAGAGATGTTGCCCTGTGACAACTCTACATCCAGACTCACAGCCTGTGTATAATCTCCAAACAGATCCACTAGATGTCCTTGCACTGGTATCACCTTTGTGCTGTTACTTTGTTTGTTACTCTCAGAACAGACAGCTAAGGCCAAATCCTGCCATCAGCTTCATCCTGTGACTTTAATCAAAATCTAGATGAGCTGAACCCATTTGCAGGACAGCAGGAACTGATCAAGTATCACTTGATTTATCCATAATCATCACAGCATACTTGGTGAGACCTGGATGGATGGATCCCACTTAGCAGCTACCCAGTGACCCAAAACATTCATATTAACCCATGAGATGAAGAAACTGAGAAGGCAACAAAAATGAGACTTCTGTCCAGTTTGGTTGTTAAAAGCAGACCTCTCTGAATAAGAAAAAAATTAGTATGTGGTCCTTTAAATAAGGCAGCAGCCTCCAAACACTGAATCATTTAATCCCCTCTCACTGGCAGCTGCTTTATCCCAGCCTCCCCCCGGGGCACGGCTGCAGCCCCGTCCCAGTGCAGGAAGGGCAGCCCCACTGGGGACTGCAGCTCCCACAGGTGGGGTGTCCCCACAGGTGTCCCCACCCCACGCAGCCCCCAGGCCCAACACACGGCTCTTCCTGTGTCTGTGGCTGAGGTTAAGGCTGCTGTCTCCATGTTCCCCTTTGGGGGTGGTGCTGGCACAACCAAAGGGCATCACTTCTTTTGCATGCACCAGTGACAGCATCCAGCCAGGGGAGAGGCCACAGCTCATGCTGGAGCTGGGCTTGGACTGTGTGTTTGCATGGGGATTTGAAAGGGATTTATTTAATGCTCCGTCACCCCGTGTGCCTCTGAACAGCGAATGTGTCTGATGGATGCATTACCCATCTCCTCTGCTCAACCTGGCATGGATGACACAGAGCAAGAAAAAAGGGGCTGGGAGAAATTTTAGCTGGATAACATCAAATGGCAAAGCACTCCTAGGGTTTGCTGTGCTGGGATTTTACTCATTTCTGTTTGTGCCTACGCAGCACTGATGCAGAGTGAAGCACCTGATATGGGTTTATGAGAAACATCCATGTGGATGTTTCCTTTCAACCTGTCCAAGATGCCTCTTAGCAATGCAGAATAACCCCAGAATAATCCTTTCCATTGCTCTAAGCATAAATTAAACCCACGGCCAGTTCCACTACAGACAAGTCATTTAAATAATGAAGAAGGTGCACTGTGAGTGCTGGGCTCATCCCCTGCCCAGCAGTGTCAGGGCTGCAGTCCCTGTGCATCAGGGTAAGAGCTCGTGGGGTCAGGGAGGAGGGAGCCCCAGCCCACCACTCCAGGCATTTTGTTTCACTTGTCCAGCTAATTGCAAGTGAATTCTCCCAGTTGAACTGCCCCATTGTGGTCCCATAAAGAAAGCAGAGCCAATCCCTCACCCAAAGAAATTACAGCCTGTGCAGCCAACTCACTCCCTGAGACTCAGCAATACTTCCAATGTAATTTCATATGACTGGGATACAGACAACTCTGAAATTCACCCAGGACTCCTACTGCAGAGCCAGTAACTCAAGTGAGGTTTTATAAGTCTCAAGTCAGGGCTTTAATAACAGGACTGCCCTTCCTCATGCTGGTATTCATTGTGGCACTAGTCCTCAGATGAGACAGCAAGATTAATCCTTCTTCTTATCCTCCTACATGAATGCCTCCATCACTCTGACCCCTATATAGGTACTCACTGAGGTTCCAACTGATGAAAAAGGAAGAAAAAGAGAGGCCAAACATCCTGGCAGTGTTTCTAAAAATACCAGTACTTCTGCAGGGCTCCACTGGGTCTCTGCTTAGAGACACTGTCAGCTGAACTTTGCAGTGGATGTCTGGGAGATACTGCTGTTCTGGGAGATGGCTTGTGATGCTACAGTCCAAATCAAAGAGAGAACACTTGTCAGAGCCATGGACATGAGCCATTGGACATGCAGAGCGAGCAGGTGGAGGCATAACCAGCTCCCATCACTACATCCCAGTGGCTGCTTTTTATGATGTCCCTGTGCAGCCTGGTGCTTGCAGACAGAAGTGCTTTCCTATGAAATATCAGTCGCTCCTAACAGTCAGCTGACACTCTCCAACCACCCTCACTAAATGACAGGAGTGTGATGTGCTGTGCCTTCAGCCCTGCTCAGCTAACAGAGGCTGCTGGAGGCATGGCAGCCAGCACACACAGACACACAAATGGCACAGGAAAGGTGCTGCAGCTTCTCCCTCTTAGGTCCAAATAGTTTTTTCCTTTGGAAACATAACCCAAATCAGTGCGCTTTTGTAAGACCAACAAAAATGTTTTGGGGTGACCAAGCACACACATTGGGACCCTGATGTAACTCCAAGGGGAACCCAAGCTGTTTACCTTGAACATTCCGTTCGTCAGTTTTGATGATATCAAAACATTTTGAGAAACAGCACTGAGGAAAGCTCATCAAACCAATGGAATTGGAGATGAGTCTTTCCCCTCTGAGGAGATTTCATGGAGGGAGAGAGGGCCCATAAGGTGAGGATGCTGGAAGCCCTAGGAGAATCTAGGGGTCAGCAGGCCAAGAGATATTGACCATTTTAATACAAAGCTGTGCAGACAAAGAGATAATCCAGAAAAGCAGGAACTGTGGTATTTAAATGGCATGATTAATTAGTCACGGATGAGACAAGTATGAGGGGATTATGGGAGGTAAACAAACATTTTAATAACAGTAAGAAAGAAAGTCAATAGGGCAGCTTTTGCTGGCTTCTGCTCTCGCTGTGTTTAGAGCCACAAAAAAAGAAAATTATGTCCCACGAAATTGGAATGGCCAAATTTGATGCTGAGAAGAAAAATAGCCAAGATAATGAGACAGCAGCTGGTAGAGATCCCTGCTACAAGGTGTTATTGAGACCAAAGCATTGGTCAAATTCAAAATAGGATTAAGTATTTAAATGACCAGTCAGATGGTCACTTACTACTGAAAAGTGGGCAGAAATTAGTTTGGTCTAGAAATTGGACAGTGCCTGGGGAGAGAGGAAATTCTGCTGCAAATGTACCATCATGTGCTTGGCTGCTATGGAAAATTTCACCTTAATCTGAGGGTGACCTCACTGATGGGACTTGTTGAGAGAGTAACTTGTCCTCATTCAGTTCTTCATCTACATTTAATCAACCTGAAGAGAAACATTAGAGGGGTAGCTGTAAAAATTCAATATTCAATTCCTGCAAGATTGGAAGTTACAAAACTCATGAGAACAGGGTAAAGATTAATGAGAAAGAGCTTAAGTGATCCTCTGACAAAACGTTTGCGACATTTATTACTCAAGGTGGTGGCAGGTTGTTGTGCATCACTAACAGCAGGTACCACTGGATAAAACAGAAGAAATCTTACAAAAAGGAGATTAAGGCTGGGATAAAACAGGGTCTGGAAAGCTACTAAACAGCAAAGTCCCCTGAAGAAAGATCTCAGAGCAGTAGAGGGAAGGTGAAAGGTGGGGGTGGTACCATGGTAGTGCACAATGATTGTTAAGAGGACAAAAAAGCCCCTCTCTGCTGCTACCAACCAAACTGCCCGTGCCCTGGTACACCAGCCCCAATTAATAAATGTGAATCAAATTATTCTGAACCCACACACATAAATAAATCCCCTTAAACCCTGGCCACACTGCCAACCCTTTCAGAAACACACCAGCCCATGTCCTTTACTCACACACTCTAAAAGCACCAAGGAGTTGGGTGTGAGCACAAAAGGCTGGTGGTGCTGCCAGAGGGAGTTCACCACTGTCTTAAAAGTGATGCAAAACAAGAGAGAATAACAAATGGAGAAGGTTTGCTCTTTTGCACAGATATAGTCCAAGGGAAGCTCCTGTTATCAGCCATCCACAGCTCTATCCAGAGACTGAATAAAGCAGCTGGGGGAAGCCAGTGGATGTGAAGAGAAACAACAACCAAATGGGAAGCAAGGGAACCACAGACAAGGACAGGAGAGCAGCTGCAGCTCTGAGTGTTGCTTTCAGGCAATCAAAGAATAAGGAAAGGAATAAAAACACACTTTCAAAACTGCTGGTTGTGAGGAAGGGAATCAGCTGACTGCACTTTGTGCTGTATGATGTGATGTGTGCTGGCCAGAGTGGCAGGAAGGGAACAAAGCATCCTGTCATCCTGTGATGACACCTTCTGCTGGCCAGCAGTAACCTGGGAGAGGTCTTTTCTGTGCCTGCTTGGGAAGAGAGGGACTGCAAGGAAACCTGAGTCCCTCTGTGAGGGAGGGAAGAGAGCAAGGTACAGCTGTGCTGGAGAGAGGAAGGAGGCTGGTAATAAACTGAGAAGATTATGGCACTCATCTGGAAAGACACAAAAACTGCCACAGAAGTCAAGGCTCGAAAGGAAATTGGAGATGACTTGTGGTCTGCTCTCCTGGCCAAAGACAGGGTCATAAATATAGAATCACAGAACAGTTTGGGTTGGAAGGGTAAAGGTCATCTAGTCCAACCCCCACCCTGTCTGTGTTTATCTGTGCAATGTCACTGTCTGTGTGTCCCCAGAAGGTCACTGCCATTGATGCAGCTCCTGTCAGGGTCACTCATGTTAGGCAAACATCGGCTTCTGAACTTAACTGGTTGCACTGAAAGATCCCACCTTTAACTTCTATCAACAGAGATTTATTTCAGTTTTCGGAGCATGAAAGGTCTCTCTCCACTGAAGACAGTCCTCATTGGGAATAAGTCCTGTTAGAAGCTATAGAATCAAACTGTAACAGAGACTGAAACCAGATCTTCCCCAGGTATCACTGGAGATGAACCCAGTTTGGATTTGATGCCAAAATAGTACAATACAGATACAGACAGGGAGTATTTCTAGAGCAAACCAAACAGCATAAATTGAGAAACAAAACTGCAAAAAGGAATAATCTTGATAATGAATTCCATCTATCCTCTAAAGTAGCTACGGGTATAAAATATTAAATATATCCTGCACCTGATACCTAACTCCTCCCAGCCAGGTCGTGCAGAGGGCTGGACAGCACAGCATGCTGCAATGCATGAGGCATTATTTTAGTGCTAATTCTGCCTGTTCCGGGATTACAGCGTTAACACCCAAATCTCACAGTGCAGCTCAAGGAGAAAACAGAAACGAGATTCCCCATCGTCTGTCCCTGGNCGCCCGCCCGCCCGCTGCCCTCCGCGCCGGCGGTGAGTGCCCGCTCCGCGGGGAGGGGAGGAAACCGGGTGCGGGGGGCGGCTCGGAGCCCCTCGGGGTGCGGGGGACGAGCGGCGAGTCCGGGGAAGGTTTGCCCGGCGCCCCGCCGGGGAGCGCGGCCGCGGCCCCCCCGCCACGCAGACGGAGCCGGTTTTGTGCCCCGCTCGGCAAAGGGAGCGCGCCGGCTCCTCCGCGCCACGGGCCACCGGCCCCGGGGGACCCCAGCCCGCTTCAGCATCCCCTTGCCCCGGCCCGGCGCGGCCCCGTGTTTACGGAGTGTCGGGGCACTCCGCGGCGGGGGGGGGGGGGGGGNCTCCGCGGCGGGGAGGAGGGGGGGGCGCCGGAGCTGACGGCGCGGGATTGATTGGAAACGGGGAAAAACGGAGTGACAGGAGGGATACCGGGTGGCCTGAGCGAAGCGACAGCTCTCGCTACAGGTGACCGCACGGAACACGCCGCGGGAAGGTCGGGACGCTGCGGGAGGGGGGCAATGAGGGGAACAGAATCGGGAAACAGCGCGGGAGGCGGGAGCGGGCAGGTGACACCCGTGGGGCCGGTGACACCCGCGGGGCCGGGGCTGCTCGGGGGTCGGTNGGCTCCGTCCTCCCCCCGGCGCCTGCAAAAGTCCCTGCGACTTGGAGGCCGGTAATGGAGTTGGCTTCCTCTTTACGTCACCCCGACTCGGTGCTGTTTGTTGATTCCACACGGGTATTGTGGAGCTGCCTGGTACCAGCCGCCCGCCCGCCTCCGGCCCGGCGAGGTGTGCTCCAGCACCGCTGCTGGAAAGCCTAATCTCTGCTCTCACAACTGCTCTGCAGCCCGGGTTTTGTGGCCTATTAAATGATAGTTTATACAGATCGACTTAGAGCCCTCCTGTCACAGGCTGTGCCCAGAGTGCTCTAACACAGGTTTCTGAAAGCAGCACCGGCTCTGGAGAGAAGGGGGAAGCCGCGTCTGGCCGACCCCAGAGAAGATTTTTGTCTCAAAAGAGAAATGTCTGATTTAATCTAGCGTATTAAGTAATTAATTCTCCCAGTGTCCCTAAGTAAGAGGCAAATACATTTTAGCATGCCAAGGCATTTGTTTAACTGCCCAAAAACTGTCATGAGACTGAAAGCCTGATTGCTAAAGATATTTACTTGTGTTTGTTTTATTGGTACACATTGCTAAGGCATGTGACTTACCAGAGTTGAAAAACATATTGTAAATAAACAAAAACCCTCAAACAAGCCAAAAATAACACTAGAGAGAAAAGTTACCTAGATTAAACTCAGTATCTGTTCTTAAAATGTACTGCTCCATGGGGAATCTCTGTTGCATGAGAACAGAGAATTAGGGGGTCTTGCAGAGGTCCAAGGTCTGATTTCCTATTTTCATCTATTAGAGGTGATAAAACTTTCCAACAAAACAGTTACTGATGAGTAGTAAATAGTGTCAACAAAGAATCTTGGGTCCTCTTGACATGAACTCATATGTGCAGTACATATCTGAGAAGACAGCACAGATGCAATAGCTGTGATAAGACAAGTCATTGAACAAGAACAAGGGAAAAAAAGGCTTGTTTAGTTGCTCTTCAGTAAGTGGGGATGTAGGAAGGAAATTTTACCTCAGCCCTTGAAAACAGGCTGCTGGAGTACAGCAGACATCAACAAAAATGACAACAAAATTTGAAGTAAGGAAAAAAAAATAAGGAAAGGAAAGCCAAAGCCTGTCAAGGACTGGAGAAAGGCTCTTACAAAGGAGGAATTACAGCACCTGAGAATTCACTTCATTAGAAAGCAGGGAGGGAAGTGGTGTGAATCCTTGAATCTAAGAGCCTCTGCAGAAAGATATTACCAGGCACTGAGTTATTCCTCCGTCTGCCAAAGAGAGGCACAACATGAACTATTGCCAAGATGCTAAATCCAAAACATTCCAATTTAAGGGAGGGATCACATTTTCGAACAGAGGAGTGCTGATGACCTGATGGAGGAGCCATCAGAAAATGTGCTGGATTCTCCATCTGTTTATGTCAAGATTTGATGTTCTCCCAAAATATGCAACTTAGCCAAAGCAAGTCATTGGGCTCCCTGCAGGAGTAATTGCCTGGAAACTAATGGCCCAAGACTCAGACAGAATTAACTCAGAAGACTTTATGGTACCTTTGATCCTTAATGCCCCAAATAAGGCACGGAGATGTTACAACTTTACTTCCAGGTGCCCCAGACCCTCTAGATAAGTACTAGCCCCCCAGAGGGTGGGATTTTTAACCACATGGCAAGAGCAAAAACAAATGAGTGACCAACTTCTGTTTTGAATCCTCCAATTTTCCAGCTGGTTTCATTAATTAACTCTCCCCCAAAAGAATTTCTTTCTTTGTGCATATTGCAGTAAAGGGAAGCATTTTAAAACAAATCATTCTCCTCAGGAAGTTATTCATGACTCTCAAGTCAAGGCATATCTTATCCTTCTCTAATTTTCTTGGATTATACAAAAATCATGAAAATTTATTCTTTGTGTAACTTCAGAGCCTCAGATGGGATCATATCAGGAAGGATTCCAGCCAAAATCATTTTAAAGGATATATTTGTAGGCTGATTTGACACTACTTCCTTCTGAAGACAGTCTGTTTTCTCAGTTCTGAAATCACGCACATATAATAAAATTTCTTCCATGTTCCCTTAAAGGCAACAGAAGATTTTCTAGAAAATTCAATGAGAACAGGAAAACCTCCTAATGGCTAAATTAATGGTTTTCCTCTGAAGCCCTGCAACATTCAAGCAAAAAGGATGGCAAGAACTTACACAAACGTAAACACAATCCTGGGCTCTTCATGAAGCCAAGCAAAAAAAGAGGATAACAGAGCAGTCTGTAACTGACTTCTTAGTCCCCAAATAATCAAAACTTTGCTTTCAGGGCACCTGAGCTATTAAAATCATCATAATGTTTGAGCAACATATTGTTGTTTGGATTATTAAGACATTCTAAAAACAAGAATGTAAAAACAAAGCAAATACTTCTTCAGCTGTGTGTAGCAGTGAGCTCTGTATGTCACACAAAAACAACATTAGCAGGGGGGTAGCATTTGTGACTCTCACATTAATAAAAAAAATGTAAACCCCCAGATCATTCCCAGATTTATGCCCTCTATAATATATAAAGCCATGGTTGAGTCAGAGCTTGTCAGTCTGTGAGAGACAGTAGATCTAGGTATGCAACATATCCAGAGCCCAGAAATACAGCAGGCATTTTTCAGCTACTTCCTATGGATATGACAACCTGGCCAGAATCTCACCTCAGTCCAGGGTGAGTCTGCTGAGCTCATTAAACCACCCACGTGTAAATGGGAGCAGGCTCACATCCACAGAAAGTCCTAAGACATTTTTCATTTACAAGGAATTAGACGTAGCTAAGCTGTGGTTGTCAACGGGAAAATGCCAAAATTGAAGGAACTGGAAACTGTAATTTTTCTCTTGTATTTTCAGAAAAATTCTCTTGAGTTTCCTTGGCTCATTGAATAGCAGCCCTGCTTCCAGACTATGCAATCGTCTTCAAGGGACTGGGTGCTCTGGCCAGCATTTATGCTCCCACCACAGCCCATCCCTTGCTGTCACCAGGCTGGAACATCTCTAAGAAAAAACAAATTTTTCCCACAATAAAACTGTCAGAGCAAAGCCCAGGCACTTATGAAACAAAGCCAGTGAGGTGGAGCCACACAGCACATGACTCTATTGTTTCTGTTCCTCTGCACAGTCACTGTATCCATAATTCATTGAAAGTCATGATACCATAAATTAAATCTACCTGGCAGGTGAACAGAAGAAGAGCATTTGCAGCACATATGTTTCCAGCACCAAATCCTAATTCTGAGAGGACAGGATCAAAGTGGCTTGCTGCCTACAGGGAAATGGGTTTCTGTTGCCATGCTACAACTGTCTGTGGGTGTATCTGTGTCAAAACTTTAGTAAACATCTATAAAACCACAAATGTGGGTTCAGGGCAGCCCCTCTCAGCAGCCATTGGCTCTTGTTTATTGGTGACCATGACCTCAGTTAGTGGTTTGGTCCATTCCTCCTGCACATCTTCAGCTCCCTGAGTGTGGGCCAAGTCTTCCTCAACAAAGTTCTTTAAAGCTGAGGATGGAGACACCCCTTTGTGCACCACTTGCACACCTGGCCACATTCCACCTGCAGCAGCACAATTAAAACTTAGCTTTAAACATGTGCCTGAGCATTACTGAACCAGGTCCTAATGATGGACCTGTTGAGCTGTGCTAGGTGAGCCATTGCCCCGTGGTGCTCAGCAATGCCAGGGTGGCTCCAGGTAGGATTTGGGCATCCTGGTCTGGTAGTGAAGGAAACATCTGCCTCTCCTAGCCGTCCTTCACTCCTAGGTGGGAACAGGCAGGAAGCACTGGGCACAGGTCTCATGCCATTCCAGCCCCGGAGCAACATGCTTGGGAAGCATCTGGAATCTCCAGAGCCTTGTCTAAGACACCTGGACATCAGCAGGTGTGTTCAACTCATTAAACAACCAGCTGGGAAGCAACAGGGACTGGGAGGTGTGCAATTAATAACTGGGGTCACCAGCTCTGCTCAAAGTAAATTAAGACAGAAAGAAGCAATATGTCAAGTTCCTTTGGCTGGGAGCTCTGGCACAGACAGGAACTACAGCAATGATATTTCAGCAGCTCTTCTCTCACTCGTGTGCAGGCACAGCAGTGGAATTATGCTTGCCAGGCAGGGCAGCACACCGTGGGGACACTCTACTGACTGTATGTAGCTGGGAGACAAAAGTCTCAGGGAAAGAAGTTGGGTTTTGGGCTCTTGCCACTAAGGGAGACTAAGAGCAAGGATGCAATTAGCTACTTTAAGTTAAGGTAATCATGTTGGCTCCCACTGATTCCCTCGCTGCATAAGGACAGCTCCGGGCAGTGCGTGTGCATCACTCAGGAATATTATAGTACTCCAACTTCTATGCTATTTTCAGTTTTAAGAACACATAATTCTTCATTTAATTCTGCTTCTCTAGTACCATCCTAGAGACTGATTTAGTGTTAGATGTGAGTTTGTAACTCACTGGGAAACATCAAAAAGCCCTCCTGCTACAGCACCAGGTATTATTCACACTACACATCACTTAGGTGTTGCAGTGCCTTTGCCTGACTGATGATGATAAATGACTAAACACATGAACTCTATTCTAAATCATCATCTTTGATCCACTTGTGATCACATTACTCATATAATCAGTTGTGCTGTAATGCAGCAGAATTACTCATGTAAGGCAAGAGGTTTTTGTCCTAGTGAATAAGAAGAATAAGCAGCAACATGTAATAAAAACAGCAGGAGCTGCTATTCACTTCCTTGGAAGTGCATTGAACCTACCTCAGGCTTCTGCTGAGGAATTTAGAGACACAGGTTACAACCAGCCAAATTCCCCCCAGCTCAAGGCTCCTATCTGCATATGCAAAAAAGCTCCCATTGATTTGCATATGCTACTACTGCTTCTTCTGGAACCTTTAGTAGGCTTGGGATTGAAGAATGTGTTTTTCCAGCTTCTTCTGAGGAAAGCAGTTGCTTGAGATCCTCTCTTGCATTAATTAGCTGATAGCCAAAAGAGTGGAAGTGGGGCAGCGAGGCATAATCAATTACATTTGTATAACTGCTGATGGAACACGATAAGTAATTAATGAGACCATGTGCACATACAAAAGATAAATGCATTTGAAACTCAGCAAGGGCTGAATGGTGTTTGTAAGCTTGATGTGCTTACTGTAAAAGGCCAGTTCAGACTCCTACTGAAATATTACACAAAGGTGGGAAGACTGCTGTGAGTGAGAGTCAGCATTGAGAGGAAAAAGCCCAGCAGTTTCTTAGTGGGGAATAAAGGAATCTCTATAAAACCAGCAATCTTCAAAACAAAACTAGAGGTTTAAAAACAGTGGATTTTCAGGTCCTGCATTTGATATACAGGGGAATTTTTTCCTGGTTTGGATGACGAAGCCTTAGTGTTAAATCAATTTTTTACTGAAGGATTTGTGTTTTCGTCACTGGGTTCAAAATGCTACCCAGAAATGAAATAAGTTGTCATAATGATGTATCAGCCAGACTCTCGCAAGAGTAAAAATCCATTTTGTTTAGAGAGCCTCACACATTAATAAATAACCCATTCTGTGAATTATGTCAAATGAAAAAAGCTCTCCTGTCTGGCCTGCAGCAAACCATAATGACTTTCATTCTGTGATGTAAAAGTATGGATCCACTGAGGAAAGAAAAAGAAAACACAGCCCAGTAATTACAGAGATTTCCTCCTGTGTGTTGTTAAAGCAAAGACAGTTTTTAAAGGAGTATGATTCTAGAAGACACTGTCTGATAGCCCAGGTCTACAGTTTCAGTGATACAAAGGCAGCTGTTCACTCTCACTGTGAGATTTGGTACAGAAAATGTGTTATCTCATCAAAGTGGTAATTACTGAAAGTACAACCCACTACCTAAAACCAGGGAAAAGCTCAGAGTCACAAACCCAAGGCTGCAACCATCCCACTGATGCTGCTGGCAGTCATACTGTTAGAGGAATCTATGCCCAGCATTGCAAATGGGCAACTCACTATATTCCAGAAAAATCAGATGATGCTTCTCCTCTTGTGACAGCTCAGGGTCTGGAACTGCTACTCCCAAAACCCGAGGCTGCAGAAGGATATGCCAGCATATTTGCAAGGCCAGGCTGGATGGAGCCCTGGGCAATCTGGTCTAGTGGAAGGTGTCCCTGCACATGACAGGTTGGGTTGGAATGAGATGATCTTTAGGATTCTGTCCAACCCAAACCATTCTATGAATCTACGAGTCCGTGTGAGACAAATCTGCATTCCTGGGCACCCCTCCCATGGTGTTTAAAATGCCTGAACCTCAGTGGTCAGTACATTGGTCCTTGAAAGCCTGAGCACCCAGACCTGTGAACCCAAACTTCCTTTAGGAGTTTCACGTGTTCGATATCAGTGCAGTTTGTGACTGCAGAAAGGTGGGGGAGGCCATACTCGAAGAATTGATGTGAATATCTGCACTTGGAATGCAAAATCACACAGCACCACAAATGAGCATTTGAAAGAGCACAGAGCCTCTAGGGTCCTTCTGCAGATGAGCATGTGCAGGTACAAAACCAATACTGACTTCAACAAGGCACGTCTAGGGGACCATCAATCATTTTTAGCATTTCTCATCTGCTTCCGTAGAAAACCCAGGTAGATTAACCACCATGCACTTCTTTAAGGCAGCAAATGTCTCCATTTTACTGGTGGAGCAACAAATTTTACTAATTTCATGTGGTTTCACTGCTCTCCTAGAGGGAGCCTGTCAGAAGAGCTCCAAGATGTTCCTGGTTCCCCACCTCCTGCTCAGCTCACCCAGCTATTGATTTGCCATTTCCCTGCATTGTTGCAGTTTTTAAGGCTTTTACCTTCCCACCTCAAGACAACAGTAACAAGCAAGACCTTTTTGCAAATGTGCAAATTGATTATATCACTTTCTCTGTAGTTATCTTTTTTTCTTTCTTTCTTTCTTTCTGGTGGTTGAATAGCTTTGTTGCAAACCCGACATGCAAAATTTCATGCATATTGCATTATTTACAGCTCGGCACGCACAGGCTCTTGTATCTGTCATGCCCTGCATCCATTCCTACACTATTCTGCACCATGGGAGTGATTGGTACCCATGCAAAAAGGGCAGAAAACAAGTGGAAAACCAAAAGGCCAGACAAGACTTTGTACTGGGGCAGGTGGATTTACCAAGGGGAGGGATGTGCCTGCAAGGATTTACGTGAGCATCTCCAAAAGGAACATTTCAGCTTCCATCCCATTCAGGCTGTAAGAACTGTAGGTGCTCCACATGCATATGCTCCATGTGCATCCAGCCCTAGGAAGGAGGAAAATACTGCTCCTTTCAGTCCAAGAGCTGTTTCTCTCTGGGCTGGTGCTCCCAGAGGATCCCAAGGGAACCTGGACCAGCTGCTTTGGGAAGTTGGCATGTAATTAATCCTGGCAAAGTTTAGAACAGCCCAATATCAAGGGATCTGCTGGCCTTCCCTGTGGCACGCTCCAATTTCACCTCTGAATGCATCACCTCATCTCCCACGTCATCCAGGCAGGAAGATGAGCCCTCAGCTACCAAAACCTTCTCATTGCTCACCTGCATGGGCACAGATCAGTGCTCAAATATTGATTTGCCATTTACACAGGAAAAGGGAAACACCAGCTGCAAGAGAGAAAGAAGCTTTAACAACACTCCCATCCTTCCCTCTGCCTTTTCCCTGATTATCCAGGCAGTCCAGTCTCTCTCCAGCAAGGACAGCAGCTAAACCATCACACTGTATCCCCCCTGAAGGCTGGGAAGAGGAAGAAAGGGTGATCTCTATGTACATGCTAATTATATCACTGTACTACACATTTATGCTCTTTTAACACTTGCACTGTAGACTAGAATACATAGTTTAGGAATTCCTGGGAGCTGCCTCTGGGTGCAGAGCACCCTTGCCTTATGTCTTTGGTAAAATTAAACATTACGTGTTTTATTTTGCTTATTTGTCAAAAGACAATAATGATATTTAGCCATCTTACAGCAATGCTAACACTGCCAAAGCACTCAGTATAACATTGATGGAAGTACCATAGAAAAGTGCCATTCAACCTCTCCACTTCCATTTTGCCATGAAGACACACAGAAAATATCCCATTTTTTAGTTGATGCACAGAGAAAGTTGGTCTTAAACCTGAAGTGTCATCAGTGGTTTAATTTAGCGACTACTGTAGTTTAAATTAACCACAGCTCCACTTCAACTGCTCAAGCAGAGGTAAAAATGGAAAGATTAAAAATAAGAAAAGCCCAAAAATTACCAGCAAAGGCACAAGGCCAGATTGCTGAAGCTGGACCCACGTGAGCGGCGCCGGGCTCGGCAGGGACCAGCCCTCGCTCTCGGCTCTGTGCCTGCCTTTTAAATCGCTTTAAGGAGGGCTGGTGATGGAGACAGAGCCAGCTTTTACAGTGGCAGCCCAGCTGGGGATCAACGCTGTAAAAACAAGCACATAAAGCTCCAAACCAAATCGCACTCGTAATGAAAACATTTCGGCGGCGCGCAGCCCCGGCAGAAGGCATCCCTGCGCTCGGAGCTGCTGCCCGGCTCCTGCATCCCGGCTGACGTCAGCCCTCTCCTGCTGGAGGAGCTGGTATGAAATTCAGCCCCTGTGTCTCTCCAGACAGACCCGCCTCACCGTTAGCGAGCTCACAAATAAAGGGAAAAGGGAAGGGGCAGCAAGGAGGGCAGCCTAGCACGTTTGTTCCTCTTTCTCTTGTTCTTTTTCTGGGATTGCAGCGGGTTTTGCTGCTAGGAGTTGCCTTTTCCATCATCTCGAGCTACCTCCAGCATCCCTTTGAGCCTTTGGGGCTCTGATTGTCCAGTGGTGATGCTCGGCACACAGTCCCTACTGGAGCACGGAGCGGGTCTGAGGGCTGATGCTCCTGGACCATAAACACTAGAATTAATATTCCTGGGGTCCACAGCAGGCACTGCCTTGGGGGTGGATGGGAACTGGCTTCAATCCCAGATTTCTGAAGCACAGCTCCCCTGGGCAAGGAGAAAGGGACTTTCCCCCTAAAAACCCCTGCAGCAAACCAGGCACTGGTGTCCTGCATGCCAGGGCCAGATCCATGCTGATCCAGCTGCTGGAGGCATCAGCAGTCTTTCCTCTGCAGTAATTGCTCTGTGAGCCATGGAAAACCAGGGAAAAGCCAACCTTTTCCTCTTAATGAGTGCCCCTGCCTGGCTTTCCATCAATACAACAACAGGAGCTCTCTTTGTTCCATTTACCACCATCAATATTCTGTTCCTTGTTGCATTCCCAGCAGATTTTAATAGAGATCTTTGCTCATGGATACCCCTACAGACTTCTGGACAGAGGGGAGTCATTAACGGAAAATCAAAAGCCATCCCAAGGCACAGGTGTGGTTTGGGGACAATTTTCTGGAGAAGCTGGAGCTATGGGGGGGTGATAAGGATGGGAGATGCTGGTGGGGGGACTGTGCTGCATCTCCCCAGCAGAACAAGTTTTACATGAGGAATAATTCAGCACCAGCCCAGACACTAAGGAAGATCCATGCCTGTAAACACCTATGCCTCTCCTTCTGGCTTGATTGCAGTTTTAGTCAATTTACCCTGATGAAGAGGAGTGTTTTGGTACAAACAGTGGTGCTGACAAGCACATGGTGGCAGCAGCAAGTGCCAGCCAGTGAGCAAAACCAACCCCAACAGCCTGATGGTGGAGAGCTGAGCAGCTCCAAAACCCAGCTGCAGCTTGTCCCCTCTGACCCACAGCTCCCTTCATCTTCCTGGGTTTATGGTGAGGAGAGAAGATTAAAAACAAACAAAACAAAACAAGTAAAAATTCCTTTTGCATCCCACTGGCTGCTTCTAGACAGGCAGGGTTAGTGGAGCAGAGCAGAAGTGAGCTGCCTCTGCCCCACGGAGCTGGTTGCTGTCCATGACATATTTTCTTGTGGTTTCAAATGGAGTGAAAGGATGTTTTCCAAGTTGCAGAGCAGCAATATGCTGATCTTGCTTAAACATCTGGAATAGTTTTGAATGACTGCTTTAATTGAGTATAGCAGCAATTATAGGGTTATTTCATTTCAGAGGTTTTGAAAGGGTTTGGTTTTTTTCCTTAATGACTTATAGGAGAATAAATCCCATGAATTGCAGGGCTCTGTTGGGCTGCCATGCAGGAGGACCTGGCCACAGCCCAGCCCCAGGCAGCTGGAACAGCTCAGCAGCCTAAATCTGGGTGCATCACTAATCCACCAGCCAGTTCCTGCTTTAAATTTAAACCATTTAAAATATTTAAGGGCTTTTTTCATCATTTTAGCAGTTAAGATTATTCCAAGACAAGACTACCCTGTCTTCTCTTGGGGTTCTTTGCAATGCTAGTGAGAAAGTAATTTCTCTACCATGATGTGGCTTGAGAGTGAACTGGGCTGTCCAGATCAGTCATCTCTCTTCAGTTTGAGGAATACACTAATTTTTCCAGTGTGGACGTGAATTCTTTTGGTAAGGAGCATATGCCACCCTTCCCAAAGCCTTCATCAGATACCCACAGACACTATGATGAAAAACTGGGGTCCCAATCCCCCTTAAAACACAGGACAGGTCTTCCCATGCTGGAGCATGACCTGGTGATGGCACTAAGGACCAGCCTGAAGCTTTGGTGCCTTCATCCCACACCATCCTACCTCTTCTGAAGACCCAGCTTCTTGGCTAGTTTAAGTCAATTTAATGCAAATCCTAGCATAGCAATCCAAGTCTTTCAAACTCAACTAAGAGAAGCCACAAAGTTAAAGGAAAATAATTAAATAAAGGATGGGAAGTGGGAAGCACAGTAAGACCTCTTTTCCAGCCCACACTCCAGAGGTGCCATGCTTTCAATAAAAGGAAGAATTTTGAGTGTTTTTTCTTAGAGTTGTTGTTTTCCACACAGTTAAAGCACATTCCTGGCAAAGCAGAGCCACTGTGGAGGTGCCAGGACAGAAGCACCTTGCCCTGAGGAGAAAAGGAGGTTCAGAGGGGACCTAATTGATCTTTACAACTGCCAGGATGTTGGAATCAGGTGGGGAGTCAGTCTCTTCTCCCAAGTAACAAGTGACAGAACGAGAGGAAATTACCTCAGGTTGTGCCAGGGGAGATTTAGATTGGATATTATGAAAAATTTCTTCACAGAAAGGGATGTCAAACAACTTGCACACACTGCCCAGGGAATTGGTGGATCACAACCCTTGGGGGGATTTAACAGACACAGAGATCTGGCACTTGGGAACATGGGTTAATGGTGGGACTTGATAATCTTGGAGGTCTTTTCAAAGCTAAACAATTCCATGGTTCTATGAGGACAGGTCTGTTTCATCCTGGCTGGTGCAGACCTGCTGAGCTCTGGTTCAGCTGCCCTCTTCCAACACAAACCTTCCTTTAAACCAGAAAGTAAAACCTCACCTGTGAGCCAGCCCATCCCTCAACCAGCTGACTTCATGAGCAACCCAAACCCAGGTTTTATTCTCAACCCAAAGATCCACATTTGCTGAGAAACAGTGACAATTTCTCATTATTATTCCTAGCTAGAACATGCAGCCTTTCAGCCTGTGGTTGCTTGAGGTAAAAAATCAGCACAATTTGAACAGTGAGCAACCAAAACATGAAATGAATGCTGTGTTTCATTTAATAAACTTCAGCAACACAAGGCTGCCTTGTGGACACAATGTAATTTGCTTTGGATGTAAAGACAGGAAAAAAAATTGTTTTGTCTTCAAGGCAATTAAAATAAAAGAATATTTCTGTATTGACAGGAAAGAAGCTGCTAGGTAAAAATTCATATTTAATAAACTATTTTTCCTGTTCCTTTGTATTAGCTTGCAGCTTGTCAGTTCTTCTTGGTTTGCTCAAAGTCAAAAAGTCATCACATGTCACCTGGAAGTCACTGCTGCTGGTACTATGAGAACTACACAGTTTGCTGAAGAACAGCAGAAAAGGAAGGAGGGGGGAATGGCAGTTGCTGAATCATTCCTGAAAATATGACTGGGGATGAAAAAAGCACAGAGAAAGAGAAAACCAAGATAAGGCCATGATTTTTGAGACAATCCTAGAGCAGATGGGTTCAGGCAAGATAATTTAAAAGTATTAAAAATGGCTGCAGCTGGCCATGCTGTCAGTCACTCATTCTCCAATGGTTAGTGGAGCCCACACTGCTCCTGCTGAGCTTCTCTCCCAGTTTGCCTTAACTACAGGGAAGCCAGACCCCAAAATATATTGCAGTTACAGCAGCAAAACCACATCTTTCAAATTAAAACAGTATTCCTTACACAGTGTTTAAATCACTACAAGAATGAAGTGAAGAAACCACACCAAGGAGTCTTTTTAACCTTGTGATTCATGGGAAGCTGAATTAGCATCACCTTTTAAAACTTTCCCCCTCAGGTTTCACCAGGATGAAACTGTACCAGCTTCACCAGTACCACTCAAAACCCCCAATCAGCCAGTATAGCCAGAGAGCTGTAAGACTGAACTTCTGTAGCACCAAAATAAAGAAAAAAATCACCTGTCCTTGTAAGGACCAGTTGGTGGTGATCCAGCCCCAGAGTCATCTCCAGCCTGGCACAGGCAAGCAGTGGTCTCAACGAGCTGGATAAAGGAGCAAAGCTACAGTCCCAGACCCCCTTTTTTTGCAGAACAGGTAGAGCAGAGTGGTCACAGAACCATAGAATGGTTAGAGTTGGAAGCACCATTCAAGATCCTCATTCCACCCCGCCTCCCATATGCAGGGATGCATCCATCCAGACCAGGCTGCTTCAAGCCACATCCAACCTGGCCTTGGACACTTCCAGGGGTGGGGCAGCCACAGCTTCTCTTTCCAGGGCCTCATCACCCTCACAGGGAGGAATTTCTTCCTCATATCTAATCCAAATATTCCCTCCTTTGTGTTGAAGCCATTCTCTTGTCCTGTCGCTCCATGTCCTCGCCCAAATTCTTCTCCAGCTCCCTTGGAGCTCCCTTTAGGTACTGGAAGGAACTCTTGAGTCTCCCTGGAGCCTTCTTGTCTGCAGTCTGAGCAGTCCCCGCTCTCCCAGCCTGTCTCCAGGGGAGGTGACCCACAGAATGTCCCTGCACAGCCTGCCACGGTGCTGGTGGGCTGACACACGGTGCCACCAGGAGCATCCCTGCTGCTGGACTGTTGCCAGTGATCTCTGACCAGCCAGCAGCAGAGCGGCCGGAGATGGGTCAGCAACAACAACAGCCCGGGGATCTGCGGGGCACACGGGGAAACTCCGCGGCCTCGGGAGCACCACGGTGCTGTGGGAGCATGGTGCAGCAACAGAGGAGAGACGGGTGCATCTGAAGGGCCAAACAGGAGATATTTATTAAATAAATAAAAGGGGCACAAATGAGGGTGCAATACAAAACATAAGGAGGCTGCTCCAGAAGGCCCCAAAGTGGAGTTGAGACAGATATATATAGCCTCTCATAGAAGGTTCTGGAAGCCTTCTGGCCAATCACTGGCTGTTGATTTGCATGGCCATGCCCAGTCAGTCCCAGAGTCCTTTGCTCTTCATGACGTCATCCATTATGGCTTCTCTTCTCCTGAGACTTGGTATGAGTGTCTGCTGTGTGGCTGCGTGGTCAGTTCTTGGCCCGTTCCCTCCAGAACAAGGTCCCACACTGGACCTGCAGTGCTGCCAGGCTTGGAGTCACGCTCCGTCCCCACCAGGGCCCAGTGTGCCTCGGTGGCCACCAGCACCTCACAGTTACATGTAGCCATCATTACTTTTGGTAGCAATTAAGCCACGTAATGAGAATTTGGAGGGAATCAGGTTCCTGCTGTCTGTAGTGCTGTAGTAACGACTGAGGCTAAACCCATGCGAACACAAAGGAGGGCAGTGCATCACTGTTGTACAAAACAACTGAGGATGGAGAAAGGAGATTTCTCCACAGCAGCAGGAGCAGCATTGGTCAAAGCAAAGCTCTGCCAGCACCGGAGCCCAGCAAAAACCAACTTGGGGGCCCTTTTGACTCTTCCTTCTTTCTTTGCTGTTTCAGTCAACACCTCTGTTCCCCTCTCTTGCAGGGCAGCCACTGCAGGATGGAGATGCAGCCGCAGCCCTGAGTGGGTGTTGCAGACACTGTCTGTGACCCAGCTTTGCCCAGCCCATCACCATGAGTGGCTTCTTCTCTCGGCTGGACCCACGGCGGGTGCCCTGGGGGGCCGCAGGCCATGCCCTGCGCACCCGTGTCCTGCGCACCAAGCCCGTGGAGTCCATGCTGGAGGGCACCGGGGCTGCGGCCACCCAGGGCGCCCGGCTGGCCAAGGTCCTCACCACCCTCGACCTCATCTCCCTGGGTGTCGGGAGCTGCGTGGGCACCGGCATGTACGTGGTGTCTGGCCTGGTGGCCAAGGAGATGGCAGGGCCTGGGGTCATCGTGTCCTTCATCATCGCTGCCGTCGCATCCATCTTGTCAGGTGAGTTTTGCGTGGGATTTTGAGTAAGGTGCCATGTCCTGCATCCTCTCCATTTGTGGGTGGACATCTACTCAGCACCACAAGCTACAAGGAGGTAGCACCTTCCCCACCAACTAAAAACCATTCCCAACAGGTCTCACACAGCTCATGAGGTGCACTGTCCCTCGTTGCTCAAACACCAGACCAAACCTTGTACTGGGAGCCAGTAGCCAAGCATGATTATCCCGATGAGCTGCCAATGGCTTCTACAAGGATGGAGCCTGTGGGCATTATTTTTGAGACATTTGACAGTTTTGCAGAGTGTGTCCTAGGCCAAGAGCATGGCCAAGCCACAGCACTGGAGCAAGAGCTTGTGGGAAACTCAGTTCCAACAGGAAGGATGTCAGTGGCTTGGGCAGTACCAGGGCCAGCTTCTTTTGTTGACATGGCTAACAGTTTAAAAATTCCTCAATTAGTTCTGGAGTTGATTTCATTGGCTCCCATTCATGCAGGGTCAGTCTTTGAATTTCGAAACAAAAAAAGAAAAAAAAAAACCCCAAAAATAAAAACCAAACAAATGTGCAGGGAGAGAGAAATTATGTATTTTAGTGAAAACATGGTGAATTCTATCTCCTCTGTGAGAACCCAGCTGAGCATATGGCTCAAGCTGCAGTTTCTACATGAAGCCAGTACTGCTGGCATTTGTCCTTTCCAGATCAGTGCTAACACGATGATGTGATGTTCCTGCTCTCTCTGCTCAGAGGACTTTGCATGCTGTGTCAGTCTGGTATCCAGCTTTTGTCCCTGGCTTGGATAAGGAAACCTGAGCAAATGGCAAAGGGCTTTGATAGAAGACAGGAAGAGCCAACACAGCAAAATGACCCAGATCAGCTTTTTAAAACTCTAGATTTTTGTCATGAGAGGTGGAAACACATCATCGTCTCTCCCTGGAGTTTGGAGTGCTGCTCCATGGAGATCCCACCAAAGTGAGTGGGAGTTTGATCCCCTGATGCCCCTGCAGCCCAGAGGCACAACCCTGGCACAGCCCAGGGATGAGCCTCAGGCTGTCTCCAAAGCCCACAACAAGAGCCAAGAGCTTGCAACAAGATCCAATGCTTATTTGGGTGCCCAACACAACAAATGAACCAAAATACTTGTTTTTTATCCAAAGCAGTAGATACCATCAGCGTCTCTCCTTTCCCACTGCCTGCTTTCTCTCCTCTGCAAAGGTTTTGTTGGCTGTGATGCAAACCAAGAGCAAACGGAGTTTGGGTGGGTCTCTGCTAACAAAAACACACTGTCCTCCAAAAGGGGTTTTTCACCCCAGACATGAGCCTTGCCCCACAGCAGGAGCTCCTCCCGCCTTGGCCCACAGGAGCCTGCACAGCTTCCCGCTCTGCTTTCATCTCCCCTTGCTTTTGTAGCCCTGGGAAAGTGTTTTGTGAGGGATGCAGTGTTTTGCTAGTCTCCTTGGCTGCTTCCTCACTTCATCGTTAACGCCGCTGTTGTTTGTAACAGAAACACTTTTTTGGCAAGTGAAACCAAGGAAGAATTCAGGAGCTGGATGGGCTGTTAGACTCCTTGGGGATGTGATTTCAGCTCTCCCATCATGGTCACACCTGATGTGCCAGGCACTGAGTTTGGGCAAGTGTGCATGAACAGATTTTAAGGAACTTTTGCTTTGTCCATCACAGATCACTAAGTCAAACCCCACTGCTTGCAAAAGTGAGCTCAGAAGAGTTTTGGATTTAAAAAACGCCAAAAATAGACAAACCAAAACCATCCAGAAGGTCATCTGGCTTCCCAGGGGGACAGCCATAGGGAAGCCCTGCCATAGGGAAGCCTCCTTGCACTATTAAGCCTGGTCTCAGAAAGGGACTTTTCCAATTTCATCTACTCAGCAAATTCTACTTACACCTTCCATAGTTTTAAGCAACACATACCCCATCAGGGTACTTACAAACACACTATAATTGATTAAACTGATAAATTAAATCAATCTCTCTTATTCTCTCACTAGAAGGCCTTTCATTCATCTCTCAAATAGAAATGCTTGCCCAGCTTCCCTCCACAAAGCCTCCAGGGCACTTCAGGCTCCTGCCATCAGCTGCAACCACCAGCATTCCCCACATTCACCCCTCTTTATCCAAAACCCCTTCTTAGCAAATACCAGTAGTTTGCATCTCACCTAACCCCATCACCCTCTCCACAGCCTTTTCCACCAGCCATTTCTTACCCCTCTAGTGATCTTCTCTCCTAAAGCTATACCCTTGTTTGGAGCACAGTGCCACACTCCTACCTGATACTGGTACAGGAACAGGATCAGCAGCAGCCGGGGTGCACAGTAGAATGGGGGGAGCTGAGTGTGTGCCTCAGGTGCTGCTTGGCTGCAGGGTGAGGGCTGGGCTGAGGGGCTGCACCTGCAGCAGCCTGGGTGGAGCTGGAGAGATGAGAATCCTTGCTCTGTGGATGCTTCCTTTATGGAGCTGCCTTTTATATATCAGCACATGGTGATCATGAAATGCAATGGACAGGCTCAGTGGCTTGATGAAAATAATATGCCTTCCTCAATAAGTTGGCAGCTCTTGGTTGATGAAAGATGGTCCCTCTGGATTTCTTGTGTGGTAGCATGAATTATTTGGAGTTAACCTCCAGAGCAGCTGAAAGGCCCCTCTCAGAAGTTATTTTTCACCTGAAACATCACTGCCATCATGCCAGTGCCCTGTGGGATGGCTCATGGTTCCTGTGTAGCCTTGTGCCAAGTGTCAGTGGCAGGGTCAGCATCCACATCACGGCCACCACCATGCCAGCACACCAAAAGCACCAGTTCTCATGCCACCAGTTGTGCTTCCCAGTGGCTGTTCTGTGGATGGGATCTTGGAAGGACAACTGTGTTTATGTCCTGCTGAACAATGTCAGTAACTGTATAATTACAGAAGTGTGATGACTGTCACACCAATTGCACAAGTGTAGCAGATATTCAAAGAAAAGAAATGATCCTCTGTAGAATGCTTGCTCTTTCAAAAAACTACTGTGTTGTCTTGTTTTCTTTTGAAATTGCAAACACTCTTGATTAGGGGGAAGAAGATAAATCTGTCTCCAAATTAAACAGTTGTGACAGGGAGGATGTACCACACCTCTCTGCAGCCCCAGAGCTGGGCTGGCTGTGCAGGAGCACTGGGAGAGCTGCATTCCTCTGGATACAAGGGAACAAGGTGCTGAATAGCTTGAGCTGCTAAGGAGTAACTGAGTAACACAGTTTTATCGAGCAGTTAGATTGTAAAAAACCCCCAAAACCAACAAAAAACAAACAAACAAACAAATAAACAAAAACCCCAAAAAACCCCACCAAAAAACAAACAAACAAAAAACCCAAAACAAACAAACAAAAATCCCCCCAATAATAGTAATAATATGTCAGTGCAAGTTCAGAAGACATTAGTATATATTATATATAGGTATGTGTGTGTGTAATACATGCTGACACCTAATGCTGATATTCCCAACCTATTGCTGTACCCAACCCATAGTGAAAAACTGCTTTTCTGTTTTGGGATCCTAGTAGAATAATCAAAAACTCCAACATTTTATACATATACATTTTATACATATTAATTTCTTTGCTTTAGCATTATTGTTGTGTATCAACAACCATCCTCTTCAATCATTATCTTGTCGTTGGCTAAAACGAGAGCTGCCTACAAGAAAGAGTATATATATATTTTTTTTTTAAGGCCGTCAAAGAGAGAAACTAGATACTTGTCTCTGTCAGAGTACCAGTTTCATAAATCATTCAGGCCTGTAGTTATCTGTGAACGCCGTACCTTTGCTGAGTGCATGCATTTTTCATCAGCTTTGAATAATGACTGTCGGTAGGGCTGGATGGATGATGGAAACGTCTTGTGGCTCCTGTTGGGCTGCTTTACAGAAATCAAGTTTTGAAGAGTCCCATTGCAAAGCAACCCACATTCAAGTTAAGGAGTGAATGGAATATAAAAATCCTCCCAAAGCAATAAAACAAGTACCACCAAATTCAGCTTAAGAGATTCAACAATTCTGTGTTTGTACAGTGTAAAAATGGCACTTAAGGAAGAGCAGCCACCTCATAACATTTTTATAAATTATTCATTCCCCTGTCTATACTAAACTGATTGCAAATTTGAAGCAATTATTATCTTTTAAATAGAGAATATCAGTTGATAGAGAGCTCAATAATTACTATGTGTTTACTCAATGGTAGTAACAGCCTTAACCAATTCACCTATATGAACTTTACTGGGGTCTTTGGGGCAGGGGCTTAATCAATGTTAAACATGCAGGACCCTTCCAGCACTTGTCCTGAATAATATTTGGGGAATTTGAGACTAAGTACATCCATTCCTTTTTGAAAAAAAGCTAATGGTTGTTTTAATACATCAATGTGTCAGGGTCAGGTTTTTATTAAAAATTATCCTGACATAGTAAGCGCACAAGGAGTTCAAAAAGTGTTAAAGTCTAATGAATTCTCCTCCCAAACGTTTACAGTTAAATACTTCTTTTTGCTTTTCTTTTCTTCTTCTGCACAGTTAGTGTTGCAAATATTCTTTAGAAGACTTAAATATAATATTTTTAAAGTGTTAAAATAAGTTATGTTTGCTGTGTAAGACGTGTTCAAACTCCTCTTGCCTGGATATGAACGAGAGCAGGGATGATCAGGACAGTGCTCATGCCTGGATCTGCAGAGCAATAATGCAGGATGAGTGTTTGGAGATTGGAAGTTTGGGGCAGGGAGAGGTGTAGCCTTCTGTGAGCCCTCCTGTGGCATCTTCCTCTGGGATGAGACTGTGCAGCACTGGTGCAGGATGCCGTGTAAACGTCTGGCTGGTTTGAACTGTGCCTTCTCAAAAAGAAAAACCCGTCACAACTTGATTTTAGTGGAAATTTTTCTGGTTTTTAAACCAAGAAACAGGGCAAGGAGGGATCACCATGCGATGCCTCTGTGTTCCTGATGCTGACTGCAGTCCTGACACCTCCTAGCACCTCTGGGAAGGTGGCACCAAGGCAGTTTTACTTTTTCCATTTCCCAACCGCGTTTTCCTTACGCCGCTTCCTGTTTTTCCGAGCAGGCGTTTGCTACGCTGAGTTCGGCGTGCGGGTCCCCAAGACCACGGGCTCTGCCTACACCTACAGCTACGTGACCGTGGGGGAATTCGTGGCGTTCTTCATCGGCTGGAACCTCATCCTGGAGTACCTGATCGGGACGGCCGCGGGTGCCAGCGCCCTCAGCAGCATGTTCGACTCGCTGGCCAACCACACCATCAGCCGCTGGATGATCAGCAGCGTCGGCACGCTGAACGGCCTGGGTGCGTCCTGCTGTGAGATACCTCTGTTAATTCGGGCCTGAAAAGTAATTGGAAGCTCGTCAGAAGTCAGACATGGCTATTAGGCTTCATTCATTATTTACCGTCTGTCTGGCTCTGGTACTTTGCCTCAGCAGCCTGGCTCACAGGCAGGATTGGAGGGGATGGGATACACGATACTTTAAGCCCCTTTGGGATGAGCTGGCATTTAAAATACGTGCACAGAAATAGTCGAATGTCAGAGGGTAAGGTTTGGTTTAACACTCTGCTTGGTCCCCTTGGGGCACACACAGAATTTTGTTAGAGAACACAAGCTGGTGTCTGTTGTACTGCTGGGCACTGGGGGCTGTGGTGGTCCTGTATGACCAGCAGTTCCAGCAACAGTCCATGAATCCTACCAGCAAACAAACCAGCCAGCTGTCCTGTACCTGTGTCATGAAAACTTCATGGCTGATTGATTTTTAATGAGTACTTGGCAGATACATGTTATGCAAATGGGGACACAGTCATTGGTTTGCTGCTCTCCCAAAAGTCCGAACAGTGTCTTGAGACATCAAGATTTATCACCTTAATGTAACAACTTTAGCTAGTGGAGACATGGGCCTCTGGAGACCATTTTTGCAATGAGACCAAAGAGTTCTGCAAAACTTCAAGGTCTCAAAAGTGTTTAAAACTCCCCCACAGAGTTCCTGGATATTCTGTGGATGGAGAGTAGCACATCTTTTCTCTCACTTAGGAAAAGGAGAGGAGTCGTACCCTGACCTTCTTGCTCTGGTCATTGCTGTCATTGTCACCATCATTGTGGCCATGGGGGTGAAGAACTCGGTGGGACTGAACAACGTGCTCAATGTCATTAACTTGGCAGTTTGGATCTTCATCATGATTGCTGGTCTGTTTTACATCAAAAGTGACAACTGGGCTGAAGGGCAATTCCTGCCATTCGGATGGCCAGGGGTAAGTCCTGGGAGCATGGAGGGACACAGCACCTAACTGCTGCTACACACTCAGCTTTGATAATGGTTTACATACCCCTATTCTGCTGCACCCTCCAGAACCCAGCCCTGCTAAATCCACCTGTGCTTTGGCCAGGGACCTCCAAATCCTAGGAGTGCAGGCTTGGATCCAGATCTGCTCTTTCCACCAAACCCAAAGACTACGGCAATGCTTTGCCCTTATCTCCTAGCTCCTTTTAGCATAAACCCACAACTTTTCCAAAATGTCCTTCTGCAGAGCCAAACTCCACATGAAATATCCCCAAAGAAATGCCACTAATTGCCAGGCAATGGAGCAAAATGCTGTGGCTATCTGAGACAGGGTGCTCCGGAGAGCTGGCTCAGCCTCTGCAGAGCAGGGAGATACTTTTGTTGGCTGGTTTTCAACAACAATGTTCTCAAGCATTTGTTTTGAGCACTTCATAATGCCACCTGCCAGTACTTATTTTATGGATGTTCCCTCAAAGCTTACTGAGAATTTGGACATATTTGGCTTTTTTAGCTTGCTTGCACTGGTTTTTATCCAAGGATGAACAGAGACTGAAAATAGCTGGCCTAAACCCAAGATAATTTCTTAGATTTACACTGCTCAACTCCATTGGGGTTTTGTGCAGAAAAATAAGCAAGAAAATAAAGTAAACCAAGAATCTTGATTATTGAAAGGGTCCCAAACTGCCGTACAGTCCCTGCACCTTCCTCCAGTAAATCAATGCCTCTTTGCCAGAGAAGAACTGTGAGGAGAAGAGCACTGAGGCTCGCTTGAGAACAGAGGTCATATTTACCTTTGGGTTGTGCTTGGATTGTTATACCATACAATAGGAGTGAAAAAGAGAAAACAGAAAATAGCTGTTTTGCTCCAATTCAATTCACCAAATATCTCTTGGCACAAAAAAAAAAAAGTAGTTTTAGAACATAGATGCATACCCAAAACACAAAAAAACCCCCCCTCAGTAGAGTTGTCTCATCCTTTTCGGCTGATTCATTGTCTCACAAGTTGTTTGTAAAAGTAAATCCACCACCAAGCACACGTGTGAGATCCCCAGCAGCATAGGGCATACTTAAAAAGGGTAATTACAGACAGTCCCTGGCAGAGGTGAGTTTTACTGTGTGCAGTATCACTAGACAGCTGAGATGACAGAGGTGTGATGGACAGGTGGTACCCAGCAAGCTGCAAGGGTTTCACAGCTCCAGATCAACTCACTCACCGCCAGGCACTCTGCCCTGCTCCAGTGATCCTTTCCTATAAATGTCCTCGCTAATATTGTATATTTTAAAAAATCACGTTAAAAAAAAATAACCAAACACTACAAATAATTCCTCATCCAAGTGCTCCAATGTGTGCTCCTAACCTGTCTGCAGCTTCCAAGCAAAACAGAGGTTGTTTGGGAAGCGGCTCACATCTGACGGCTGCTGCTCTCTCCTGCTTCCTCTGCAAGCGGATTTTGCTGCCACATGAGACATCTTGCTAAGGCAGAACATGTAAACATATTCCAGATCCCTACTCATAAAAATGGATTTGGGGTGGAGGATTGCGAAAGCAAACCTGAAATTGGTCGATTGTCTCTTCTGTCACTGGCAGGATCTCCCAGAGTATTCGGGCACTGTGCAGGCGCAGGTTTGTGGGGTCAGCTGCAGATGCCTCCATGGCTCAGGGCACAGGTTGAAATCTTCTCCCCAGATCAGATCGGTGGGTTAGGGGTGCTCCCAGGGTCAGTCCCCAGAGCTACATGTACACCCCCTGACCTGTGGCCATTCACCCTTTAGCTCAGACAAGGCACAAAAGGGCTGCTCCATTTTTGCTCAGCTCCCTCTCCCTGGCTGGGTGCCGGCCTCCTTCCTGGCACCCAGATGTTTGATCCTCCCCACAGGTGCTCAAGGGGGCTGCAACCTGCTTCTATGCCTTCATTGGCTTTGACATCATTGCTACCACGGGAGAAGAGGCGAAGAACCCCAACACCTCCATCCCCTATGCCATCACAGCCTCGCTCGTCACGTGCCTGACAGCTTATGTGTCTGTAAGTAGTCCCTACACAGGTGTGAATGTATATAAATATGTATGTGCTTACATATATATATATATATATGTACCATGTGAGTCCTTCTGGGCACCTGCACAGTGCCTGCCAAGGCTCCTCTCCATTTGTCCTCAGGCTCCTGTCACCTGACAAGACCCCTCTGCCAGCTGCAGGGACATGGTGGCAGGCAGTTTTTTTCTTGTCCCCATCCACAGCTATTTTTGCACCCAGGAGGGAAGCAAAGAAGAAGGAGCAGCAGCATTGCAGCATCCTTTCTCGGTGTTTCTGGGAAAAGCAGCACTGCCTCTGCTGGAGATATGGGAGAGGATCCAATTGAGGGGAGGGATGGCCGTGTGAGATTGCAGTGCTCTGCACCCCAATAAAAGCATGCCTGTGCTCAGAGATTTTCCTTGGAAAAGAGCAAAAAATAGTTATGAAGGAGAAAAAATACTGTTCTGATAATTTCAAAGAAACTCACCTACTACCTCTCCTGCATGGGAGTGGGCTTCCCATGAAAACAAATTCTTTGACTCAAATAGGACCAGACTGTTGCTCCAAGCAATCCAGTCTGAATTTGGGGTCTGCCCCAGCATTATTTCCACACAGGAATGCTGCCAAAGTGAGTGTTACTAGCCCTGCCAGTCCCACCAGTCTCACCAGTCCCACTTGATTCCTGCATCACCCACGAAGCAAGGTTCAAGCATCCCCTTCTTGCCTTTGGGTAGCAGAGACTAAGACCCCACAGTTTTCTGGATCAACCACTCTACAGCAAAGTATAAACAGACCTAACTCCAACATTTTACATCCCCTCTACCCCAAGAATCCCCAGCAGCCCCCAGTGCTGATGCTGACACCCCTGTCCTGCTCCTCTTGCCTTGCCCAGGTGAGCATGATCCTCACGCTGATGGTGCCCTACGATGCCATCGACACCGAGTCCCCACTGATGGAAATGTTCGTGGTCCACGGCTTCAATGCAGCCAAATTCATCGTTGCCATCGGGTCCGTGGCCGGCCTCACTGTCAGCTTGCTGGGCTCCCTCTTCCCAATGCCCAGAGTCATTTACGCCATGGCTGGTGATGGGCTGCTCTTCAGGTCAGTCATACCCATGCTGGCATTTATTTTTGGCCTCTTGGGAGCCGAGGGGAAATTGTGCTGGGGGATTTGGGGGTCCCAACACCCCGACAGTGTTGTCACTGCAGGGAGCAACGGGCACACACAGACACAGTGGGTGCAGAATGGGGCACAAGCCAAAGCAATATCCTGGGGGGAAAATATCAGTAGCAGTCTAGCCTCCAGTTTCTCGTTTGGTGCTGGTACCTAGAGATTCTGATTACATGAGGATGAGTGTTTAATTCAAGAGCTACTTGCGAGGGAGAGCAGTTTATATGGATAAAATCTGGGTACTCATTTCCAAGTATCTGAGTGCTCTTTGCAGAGCTTGTCTGACCCAGATCTAACTCCAGATTCAACTTCAGCGGTGTTGCCAGTCCCCACCTGGAATCAAAGTTCCAAAAAGCAACAAGACCTGAAGTGATCCCTGAGACTGTCCCCTGCAACCAGGGAAGGGTTATTGCAACAGGGAACCTCTGTGATTTTAACTTTCTGTGACTATTCTGTGCTCCAGGTTTTTGTCCCATGTCAGTTCTTACACGGAAACCCCTGTTGTGGCTTGTATCGTGTCCGGGTTCCTGGCAGCTCTGCTGTCCTTGCTGGTCAGCCTGAAGGACCTGATTGAAATGATGTCCATTGGCACCCTGCTGGCCTACACGCTGGTGTCTGTCTGCGTCCTGCTCCTCCGCTATCAGCCCGAGAGCGACATCGACGGCTTCGTCAAATTCCTCTCCGAGGAGCACACCAAGAAGAAGGAGGGCATCCTTGCTGACTGTGAGAAGGAAGCTTGCTCCCCCAGCAGTGAAGGAGAGGAGTTTTCCGGCCCACCGACCAACACGTGCGGGGCAAAAAATCTGCCGTCGCTAGGAGATAACGAGATGCTAATTGGGAAATCGGATAAATCCGCCTACAACGTGAATCACCCCAATTACGGCACTGTCGACATGACCTCGGGGATAGAGGCAGATGAGTCTGAGAACATCTATCTCATCAAGCTGAAGAAGCTGATTGGCCCTCGGTACTACACCATGCGGATCCACCTCGGGCTGCCGGGTAAAATGGATCGCCCGACAGCGGCCACCGGCCACACGGTCACCACCTGTGTGCTCCTGCTCTTTGTCCTGATGTTCATCTTCTGCTCATTCATCATTTTTGGGTCAGACTACATCTCTGAGCAGAGCTGGTGGGCTGTCCTCCTGGTCGTGCTGATGATCCTGCTCATCGCTGTGCTGGTGTTTGTGATCTTGCAGCAGCCAGAAAACCCCAAGAAGCTGCCCTACATGGCCCCGTGTCTGCCCTTCGTCCCTGCCTTTGCCATGCTGGTGAATATCTATCTCATGCTGAAGCTCTCCACGGTCACGTGGATCCGATTTGCTGTCTGGTGTTTTGTGGGTGAGTCCCAGGTTCATTTATTTTAATTTTTTCACTGACACTCTTTTAGAACGGTGTTGATAATAACAACTTCCCTAATTAGAGCGCACAGGCTGATGCCTGGGACATACCCAGTCCTTCTCATCTGCCCCTTGCCATCCTGAAGATTTTAGAAATCTCATTTTATCCAGCCTCCAAATCAGAGCTAAATGGAAAATTACACCTCCAGAAAACATCAGTTTCATGAACAAGAATAACTCTATGCAAAGGTGACTATTTTGATGGCTTTTTTGATGCAAAGTAGGCGGGTCCTGGAAATTGCCTTGCAGGCAGATTTTGTACAGAAATCAGCCTGATTTCTTGCTCTGTCACCCACTTGAGCTTTTCAGCAGCCCACAGCAGTATTTCAGCACTGTTTTTCCAAAGCCCAGAGCTGCCTAGTCCCAGAAGCCATGGGAAAGTCAGGTCTGTAGACTGTATCTCCTTTTTGCCCAAGTTCTTAACTTCAGGGTATGGCCATCTTAGGACTCACAGACTCTGTTGTGGACCCTATTTTTCCCAAATTTAGGCTTTCTGACACATAATCAGGAGTCCAGCATATTCACAGTGCTTTACATTCTAACCCACTTACTCCACAAACCAAAGAGAAATAAAGCAGCTCTCATAGCTCCTCAAGACCAAGCCATTGGGCAGGAGCTACCATCTCAATTTTTGGGCTGAAGATACACTTGGTGCTTTTTTGGCCCTTGAAGGCAATACGCGAAGCTGCAAATCCAGGGAAAGTCCTTCTACCTGGAAGAAAAGATTACTTCAAAGCATCAATTAATCTTCTGTAATTAAGCACTTTACCCTGTGGGTACAACTAATACCTCTTGAGCTGACAGCAATGGCAACGAGTCAATTAAACCACTGCATTAGGTGTGATGAGCTCCACCAGCCCATCCATGGCTATTGGGGATGGGACATCCCATTGGTTTTTCTGGCAGAGATGTGTGGTCCTAATTTAACCTCACATCAGTCCCCCATGGCTAGTCCATGGCATGCGGAGTCTGGATTTCTCTGTGCAGATGTCTGGGGTAGGTTAATCCCACGATCCACTGGAAATCAGATCTCTGGATATATTTGCTGCCAGGGAAAGCATTGGTGCAGGAAGGTGAAATCAGGTAGGGTTAGCAGGGCTAGTGAGTAGCTGGAGTCCAACCCTCTCTCTCTTGCCCACCCCAGGTCTGCTCATCTACTTTGGCTACGGGATGTGGAACAGCACACTGGAGATCAGTGCCCGGGAGGAGGCCCTGCACCAGAGCACCTACCAGCGCTACGACGTGGACGTCGACCCCTTCTCCGTGGACGACGGCTTCTCCTTCGCCCCTGAGGGCGAGAGCTACCCGGCCTGGGGTCCCTCTGAGGACAAGAGCTTCTCGTACCAGCAAATGGCAGGCGCCAAGGAAAGCCATCGGACCAGTAGCAGGTCGAAAAGCAAAGGCCGGCACAAACCGCCGTCAGATGCTCTGATCGCCAACGACGAGTTGGACTACTCACCCGAGTAGCGGGACAAGCAGCGGGGCGCCGCGCCGCCCAGGCAGTGAGGAAGGGTCCCCGTGGCTCCCCCATCCTGCCCCATCCTCCCCGGCTCCTCCACCACCGCCCTGCTCACCTCCGGTACTCGGGACGCGCTCTGCGATTGCCGTTGACCCCGAACCAAAACCACCCCTGGCCCGTCCCAGCTCCACCAGCCGGGTCTCGCTCCGGTGAATGCTGGCTGATCCCTCAGCACCGGCTGATCTCCCAGCACCAGCTGCACCAGTGGAAGCAGCGGAGTGGGAGATGTGTCAGACCAGGAGGGTGTTGAGAGATGGAAGGAGCCGCATGAGGGGACAAGTCAAATTGTCCCTGGGGAATGTCCACCCGATGGCCGCAGCGGTGGGATGCCACTCTAAAATTTTTGGCACTTTCTTGGCATGTGTGTTTTTTTTCCTTTGAACCACCTAGAAATGATAGCTGAGCCAGAGGCACAGAGAGGTGTGTAGGTACAAAATGGAGATGGACACACTCTTCCTGGGAGTAGCTCAGAGATGCATAGCTGGTTCCATCACACAGTGTTTCCATGGCCTGTTCTGGTGTGCTGCACAGAACAGTGCTTCCCCCACATCCATCCCCACACCCCAAACCCCAATATGTTATTCAAAATTAGTCCATGCCTCAGTCCAACCTTTAAGTCCCAGCATGGCCCAACACCCCAAATCTGTGGGTGGGAGCCTGATCCCATTCCTGGTCACATTGAGGGCTGTGACCCACTCTTGGCTCAACCCTCTTTGTACAAATGGTCAACGAGGACAACATATTCCTCTGACATCACCAGTCTGAGGTTGGGCACTGCTTCCACCAGCTGGTGTCTTGTACAAAAATGACTGTGCTGTCATTCCCTCACCATGCTAGGCACCTCCCAGTGCTCACTCTGCCCTCAGTGCTCCAGACACCCATCCATGCCCTCACAAAACAGCAGCATCCATGGATCAGCCATGTTTTGGCAGGGCTGGGCCATGGGTAGCAAGCAGAGAGGACTTGGCAGCTGAAATCTGTCTCCCTACTGCCATCTGCACCTTGTATAATATTCTCTGTTTTTGGCCTTGGCTTGGTGGGTGCTGTATGAAAAACACTGAAATGCTGCTCATTCTGTAAGTGTCCATATTTCAGTCTGAAACCAAACAGAGCTGGTGACTCGCAGGGCAGAGATGGTCAGCAGGTGGATGTTAAACCCCCTGAACATGGCCATGGCCTCCAGAAGTGCCATCAGACTCCCTGCTGCCAGTATCCCCACAGAACCATCAGTCAGCAGTGATGGGTCAGTGATTATCAGCAGTCCATTTCTGGAGCCCATCATGCTTCGTGTAAAACGTTGTGGTGGAGGAACATCTTTTTGAATAAACAGTAACCAAAACCCATCAGACAGCAACTCCCATCCTCCACCCAGCTGCCAAAGGCTGCAGATGGATCCATCCCAGGGGCTCCAGTGCAGCCCAGACCAACCCCCAGTACCATGGGCTGCTGCTGGCATCCCAGGGGACAGTTTAACATCAACAGGGGCAGGATTTCCAATATGGAAATATCCTCATGGATACTGAGAACCATTAATGCTTTGGTACACTGGATGAGGCTCAGGCTCCCAAAACACCTGCCTGGCACCCTCTGTGGGCAAGCAGGTGCAAAGGGTGGACCTGTGCCCATCCCCATCACTCCTACAAGGCCTTGATGGAGACGCTCTGCCTGGGGCTGCAAAAGTTTCCCTCCAGCTCCTGTCCCAAACAGTGACAAACTACAGTCCTTTTCCCAGTGGAGAAGAGCATCCAGTTCTGCAGATCTTAACCTGGAGTGCTCCAGGCAAGCCAAGGGAAGTTTGGCCTCTGCAGCAGCTTCAGGGTGGGAGTGAGGATTTGGCTAAAGGACCTGTAAGCTTTGCTCTGGCATTGACTCCTGCTGCCCACCCCTACCACACTCCTACAAGGAGAAATCCTGAGTGTGTCCCACTGAAAAGCTGTTGCAATGTGCACTGCTCAGGGGCCAGCTCGGGAAACCTCTGCGGCAGTGCGACTCACGAGTCACCGCTCACCCACGCTTGGCTGCTCTGCTCCTTGGTGCCTTAGAAGTACCCAAGAGCGATGGCACCTCGCAGGTCTGGCTTTCTGTTTTCAGGGAGAAAGACTGATGCTATTTTCCTACCAGCTCGTGTACTATACCATATCCAAGGTAGTCATTTTCACCCTGCTTCCACACGGTATTTGGGCATCTGCCAAGCCACAAACTCATGCCCAAGCACCCTGGTGAGTTGAAGCCCGTTCTTCTTGCAGCCTTAATCTCTTGCTCCAGAGCAGTTACCAGTACCAGTGTCTGTTGTCACGTCCGCTCTAGTTATGCTGTATAACTTGACAAGGGCTTGACCCCTTGCTCTTTGGTGTCTGTAGGAACTTCTCCGTTGGATCTGAGCAGCCTTTTGGCTGCCCCCATTCCCAGCCAGCTGTCCTCCTTCCCCTTCCTGGGAAAGTGCTGGGTGGGGCAAAATGCCTGTGTCCCATCCTGGCACCACCAGGGAACAGCATTTGATGCCATGGCACTGTCAGATGTGGATGGGCTGCAGTCAGCCCTTGCTGTGCTGGGGGTGGGAGCTGTACCCCCTCCTGAGCCGACCACATCCCACCCAACAGAGGTGTTTAAGGGGAAGGTGACCAAGCCACAGGTCTTGGGGGTTTGCCAGCGGCCAAGGGCTGGTTTACAGGATCCCTGCTCCCTGTTCCAGGTGGCAGTTCCTGAGAGATGGCAGGTTCAGCCTCTGGGAACTCACGTGCTGTCTCTTGTAGCAGCATTGGGCTCTTCAGTGGGCATGAGAAGTGGGCTGAGAAGGCAAAATGTCCAGGTGTGTCCATCACCTCTGGGCACTGCTGGCCAGGGGGCTGGCAACTGGTTGTTTTGCCATAACCCCAACTCCAGCCCTTCCCCTCGGTGCCCTGAGGGAGGTTCTCACGTCCCTGAGCCATCAGGAGGACGTGGCAGAGCGGGGCCATCCTGCTCCCACCTCTGGTGAGAGGCACAAAGCCCCTCTGTGCCTGCCCGCCCTCCATGGGGCACATGCCCTGAGGGGCCAAATGCATGGTACAGATGGAGCACAAATACCTCAAACCTTCCAGGGCGACTCTGTAAGGTCTCAGCCCCTCCACAAGGTCACGACTCCTTGGTCCGAGGCCCAGCACTCCGGCATCCTCCACATGGCAGCGAAATCACAGCCCAACAACATGAGATGTTGTAAATCCAGCTTGTAAATGACCTTCACTTCGTTTTGTTCAGTCTTTCTGATGTATATCTTGCCTTTTTTTTTTTTTTTTTTTTTGCAGGTGGTACTTTCTGGTGTAACAATTCTCTGCAGTTCTGGTATGAAGTTGGTGTATTTGTTAAAAGCAGTTTGTTCTATCCATTGGTTTTTTTGGGGTTTTTTTTGTGGTTTCCAGAAGCCCATTGGTGCATTGTACAATGGGGTCTTGTAGTGTGTCATGAGAAAGAAAAAAAAATATGCAGATATGTTATGGAGTGATTTTTATTTTCAAATGACTGTGTTGTTGACAACTATACATATAATACATATATATAATCAAGATACTAAGAAAAAAAATCTAAATTTACCAAAATCTGTATATTTTAATAAATGCATAAAGCTTTATTGTGTGCCTTTACATTTAAAAGTCAAAGAGGAACTAAGGGATTTGTAAAGAAAGCCAGAGACAAATGTGTCTTAGAATTAGTTTCCGTAGTAATGTAAATCTTTTAAATGAAAAACTAAACCATAAAGTAATAATAATAAAAAAAGTCCCATGTAAATTTTAAGCCAATCAGTACCTGAAGTTTTGATATTTTTTCAGTGCTAAATTGAAGCTAGAGATTAACAAAATCTTGCTTTAAGTGATTCAAAAATTTCATTTTAGAAGATCCATTTCAGTGGGCTGACTTCGTTATTTATTTGTAGTGTTGTGAGAGAAAATGGTTATCTGTTTACACAATTAAAAAAAAAAAAGGAAAAACCTAAAGCCAGTGACCACAGGTTGACTATTGCAGTGCAAAGGCCTGGGGTGCACCAGTGTCTTCCCATCTGCTGGCACTCACCTTTCCTTGGGGGAGCTGGGGTGTCACAGCACTGTCCCCTCCCTGCATGGGCAGCAAGGCTGTGGAGAGGCAGACACAGCTGCCTGTCCCCTTTGGGGTGCTCAGGGCCACCAGTGTGCCCCCCAAGGGCTCCTTCCTGCTGTCCCTGGTATTTGTGGAGTGGGGAGCCTGCCAGGTGCTCTCCCCATCACAGAGATGGGATGAAGAGCTTCAGCTGGTCCTGGTGGAGCTGGGGAGAGCTCTGCTGGGCATCGGGGACCATCACCTCCACGCTGGGGTGACCACCATGGCTCACAGCCACCACTCCACACTTGGTGTTCAGAACAGTGTGGAGCAGTTTTTCGATTCAGGAGAGTGATATTTGATCCTATTTTCAGGCTTTGGGTCAGCAAATGAGCACTAAAAGCCTTCATGAGCCAACAGTGCTGCGGCCAATCCTGACCAAGAGAGCCCCACAGGGGGAGCAGGGGGAGCAGGGTGTTTTGGAGGGGCAAAGTGTGTTTCAGAAACAACACAAACACGAACAGGTGTTTTTGTTTCACACAAACACAAAGCAGGTGTTTCAGCTTTGATCCTTTAAAAACTAGAAAAGTTTAATGTTCTTTGTGCTTCCTCAGAACCCTTCCCCTCTGTGGTGCCAGCACTAATACCCCATCACATTCTTGGCCCCATTTCCTCGCACACCATGGTGGCAGATGTACATTTTCCCTGCAGCTGTTGTGGGGTTGCTTTGCTTTGTTTAGTTTTTAATTCTCTTCCCTGAAATAAAACTTCTTCCTTCCTCTAAGCAGCACTCGCAGGGCCTTTTAAAAGTTGGATTTGGGATCAGATGCTGGTAACCTGTGGCTGTGGGCAGAGCACACAGAGCCCCAGCACCATCCCCTGCCAAGGGTCCCCAGCACCACGTGCATGAGGACCACGGAATGGGTGAGATTGGAAGGGACCAGGTGCATCCTACAGGGGTGGGCAGAAAAAAAACCCCTAAGCGCTGCCTGGCAGGGCTCATTCCCAATCAGGTCACGCACCTCCCGCATTCGACAGAGGTGTTCCTGTGCTTTTCCCTCCCAGTTTGCTCCAGGGCTGTTTGCAGGCAGCATTCCATCGGATTTCTGCTCCGAGGTGTCCCACGCCGCAGTCGGTCCCGGGGTTAGGCGGGTAAACCCGCGGGCACAATCCACAATCCCCGGGCAGCCTGCACAAGCTGGCACGTCTGTGCCCCCCTCCGCCCGGGGCACCCGCACATCAATGGCAGCACTGACAGCGTCCTCGGGCTGTACAACAACTGCCTGTGCCCTGCCTGTGATGTCATGGGCACAAGTGTCCTGCCACCGCCCGCCGCCCGCCCTGGGGACATTGCACAGCGACGCACAGCTCGCACAACAGAGCCGCCTTCAAGGCTGCTCGGTGTGAAAGGCAGATGCTCGGGCTGCTGCCCATCCCTGGGCCAGGCAGGCAAAGGCTCCTTGTGGAGCACAGCCAGCCTCCCTCTGGCTCCTTTTAGGTGTTCCAGCTTCCCACGTGGAGGAGGGGAGAGGTGGGAGCTGCAGCATCCTTGCCCGTGGCTGCGTCACTCAGTTCGGTTTCTCCAGCTGAAGCAGACCAAGGACAGTCCAGAATGCACGAGGTTTGACTGATAGCCTTGTTTTCCCGTTATTCATCACCCCAAGAAACTTGGCTGCTCAGACCCTTCTCCTCCTCCTGCCTCTCCACTGGGGCTCTCCTCTTGCCCATGTCTGAACAGCAGCTATTCCTTTTTTCCTTCTCTTGGCTTACACAAATTGTTTGAACTGAGTTAACATCTCTGGGAACAGATGGGATTTTGTATCAGTGTAATCAAATTGCTACAGGATCTGGTAAGGACAGAGTTAGATCTTGATCTTACACAGTTTTAGTCAGAGCACTGACCCCAGATCAGACTCTTACTTTAGCTGAGAGCACTTTCAGCAACATGAGGCCTCAACTTCACAGTGCTTGGGGTCATCTCCACCACTTCAGGGGCTTTCTAATTCTTCCCAACATAAAGAAATCCACAAGTGGGTACCACTGGTACAAGCTGCTGCTGGGAGCACTGAAAGAACCAAAGGATAAGATAACAGATAGTCCCATGCAGGAAGATTACTCATATTTTAAATATTCTTCATTTAATGCCACAGCAGAGCAGAATTTTTCATCCTGAACTGCTATTAAAAAAAATCTTCAAAATCATTGGCAAATCCCTGTCATGGAAAAACCGGCTATGGAAACACACAGGAAGGAAGGAAAAAAAAGTAGTCAGGAGTTGCAGGTACGCTGTTATTTATTGTACAGTATTTCACTGAAAGTACAAAGGCATCATCAGTACTCACCAGAATTGTATTGTAACAGGTACATTATACTGCATGTTAAAATGTGCTGCTTTAACGAGGCAAGACAGAACACAAACTTAGAGGAAGAAAGAAAGGAGTTTAAAAAAATGTAAAAATACATTTTTTAGTAATTGATCTGTACAAAAGAGAGAAAAAAAAATAAACTAAACCAGAGGGCAGGGATTAGAGCCCCCAAAGTCATTTATAACTATTTAAAAAGGCACTGTTATCTACCATGTCATTAGGACCTTTGGGTTCGGTTTCCTTCATACTGATGACTGTGGGGGTGGGGGAAACACTGTTACTAAAATGATCAGAGTCATACAAAAGTATTTACAGAGAAAGGCAGAAAAATCCCCTCCTCTTGTTCCAAAAGAGAAACATTTGCCCGGTGGGAGAGGACAGCCTTCCTCCCTATCCTCTCTCCCCAGCCGTGCCAGAACCGTGACCTTGATTGGGGGAAATCAAACAGTGAGGATGGGGGAGAAGCTGTCAGAGTCCTCCTAACGATGGAAAAGTGTCTCTCTCATTTCTGTTTCATTGCTTTAAACTCTCCTATAATCAGGGGAGCCAGAAGATAAACTAAAATCCCTATAAACCCACACCACAACCCCAAACCATCCTGGCTGCAAGAAGATGGGGCAGGTGGTCGGGACAAAACGGTGAGGACGAAGAGGTAGGGCTGGCTGGAGCTGTCTTTCTAGAGAAAGGGGAGGGGGGGAAGAGACGGGGACAACAATGCTTCAAACTACCGGACATTTGTGCTGCTTTTCTAAATCTCCCCCCGGGAGCCTGACAGCCGCGCGTGTCAGCAGAAGCAAGCCCGGGGCACAGGAACCCACCAGCCAAAGCATCCGACGGCAGCCGTGGGGCGTCCCCGGGGCGCCTACACGTGAGCGCTCTTGGCGTGGGTGGGCGAGCTGGAGCCCGAGCCGTAGTAGAAGCGGTTCTCGCCGAAGGTCTGCGCGTCTCCCGAGCAGCACACGATGACACAGCCGCCGAAGAGGCAGAGGGCAGAGCCGATCCAGCCCGTGTACAGCGAGTAGCCGAAGCTCATGATGGTGGTCTCGCGGTGGGCGCACACCGGGAACCAGATGGTCGCCACGACGCCGCACATGGCTGGGGACAGAGGGGAAGGACAGCGTTACAGGGTTACGAACTGGAGGGAGTGGCACCAGAGTGATACCCCGCCACGGGACACACGCATCTGGGGACAGAGAGGAAACCCATCCCTCCTCCCTTCCAGCCCCATGGTGGGACCCAGAAGCAGCGGCATCAGGGCTGGGTCCGAGAGATCTCCAAACAGGAGGCAACATGGGAGCCTCAGGAGTGAGAGGTGGAGAGAGAACAGCCACCTCTCTCAGGCACCACCAAGAAGGAAAAACAACTGCTGCCTGACACAACATAATATTTTTATTAGAAGGGAAACAGATTTGTTCCCTAGAAATATCTTTAGGAGGGAAAAATGAGAGTCATCCCTGAAACTGATGTTCTGGAGAACTGCAGAATTAGGAATAGATTAGATATGAAGAGGCCATGAAAACTATATGGATCAGTGAGAGAATAAAATCTGTGGACCAGTGTGAACTGGTTTAAATCCCTATTTCCACATGGACTCACGTGCTGTGTCCTCAGCCCATGTCACTCCTCATCATTGCAGTGGCTCTACTGAGTGGTCACATAAACATCACCAAAATCTCCCAGCACTCTAACGCAGAGTAGGGTTTATGAAATATGAGCAGAAAATGAGCAGGGACAAAATAAGCAGCAGTTAGGGCTTTTTTCATGGAAAAGGAAATGTCTCGCAGATCTGGAAAAGAGATTCTACTTCCCTGTGGAAAATTTCTATCAAGCGGTGGGGACAAACCCAGCAAGGCTCTCCAGACATTTACTGAATTGAATAAAAATGGGACCTGAAGAGTCTGCAGAAGCAAAAACAGGATCCTACCTAAGGACTACAGTGGGTCAAAAAATGACTGCAAGCTTCACATTTTACTTGATATTCCGTAGGGATTTTTTCCCACAAAAAGCCAGAAGGCAGCTGCAGTGGTGCTGTGAGGTGACATGTGAGGGAGACAGTCCCCACAGAGTCCCCACATGCACTGAGGGCAACGGGAGTTGATGGTGTTAATCACCTCCCAGGAGCAGATCCTAAAACAATACTTCTTGATGGCTTGTACATCTGAGAAGAATTAATCTGTCAATATTTACTTGCCTTCGGGACAAGCTGTGCAGGACTCCATCCTTGTGGCTATCAGAGAATCAGAGCAAAACAATAACAGGACTGTGGCAGCGTTACAGATTTCCACCGACCGTGTTAAAAGGTATCTGGAGGCAGTGTCAGAAAGTTAAGGTTGCAAGAGGGAAAAAGAAAGGGGTGAGATTAAAAATAAAATTGTTTAGTTAAAGCAGAGAACAAACTGTAGCTCCTGGCCGGTACAGCAAAAAACCCATCCCCAAAGCTGCAGTTATTGTGAGAGAAAATATTTTCTTATGGAAAAGAGAAGAACATTTGAAGGATGCTTATAAAGCCAGAAATAATTTTGGGCCTCCTCAAAGGAAGGGCCCCACAGCTTTGGAAGGAATTTTGGAGAAGGCAGGCAGGGGAGAAGAGCATTTCTTCTGCGTGTGGAGTGGTCCTGCAAACAGCTCATGAACCTCCAACGCTTTAAAACAAAAATGTATCAGTTGGGAATCCACAAAGCATTCTAATGGGCTCTGGGAACAAAGCTGCTTTGTTGTCCGAAAAAACACAATCATCTTTTCTTTCTCTTTCAGCAGTAAATATATATATATTTTTGTCTATAGACTATAAGAGCCTTATCTCTCCAGACCCTCCCCCACAAGACAGGACCGAAGAAAACACTTGCACTGGGGTGAGAAGAGCTCTCAGGGATGCTCACACAATGGCATCTCTTGTGCATGTGGCTCCACTACATGTAAAACCACCTTATTTTAATGCTGACAATACCAGAAAGCTGTGAAACACAAGCCAAGGACTTTGCATGGGTTCACTTGACCTCTCTGTCCTCGGAGGCCACCAGCTGCCATCAGTCACCAGTGACCCCACTGCTGAGCAAGAGGAATGCCCTGGAACAGGACTGGGTTTCATTGCTCTGCATAGATTAGATTGGGCTGTAAATCCTCTGAGGAGATGGGAAAAGGACAGTCAGCAATTGCAATATCTCTCTGTGGGCTCAAATTTTATTCTGGTTGTACCACAGGGAAAGGCTGGAAAAAAAAAAAAAAGGTGATTTGACAAGAAACCCAAAGAGATTGGAAAAGGAGTTTTAGGGCAAATTTCAAGTTCTAAAGTGGCTGCCTATGTGGAAAAGAAGTGTAGATAGAAGTTGTTATCCCTTCTCTTGTGCTAATGTTGAGACACCCTTTGCCTCTCTCCAAACAAGAAATCTTCAGACAGTAGAGCTGTTGTAGCCAATGTAGTCTAGCAGAAAAATAAAAGAAGGTCTGCAAAGAGAAGGAATATTTTCTATTAGAGCAACCAATTTAGTTGGGAAAACAGGCCTGTTTTGGGGCACATGTGTGGAAATCCTGCCTGCTTTTTGCAGCTGGAGTAGGCAATCTTGTAAAAGCCACTGCCTCTACCTAAAAAATCCTCTCAGCACTGCATGGCATGAACGTCCTTGCTCCATCAGATTGCTGTGAATCCACAGGGATACATCCCAGCTCCCAGTGTTTCCAAGTCTTTTTTAGCTGTGGATTTGCAGTAGCTCAGTCTGCTGAGCTGAAACCCTTAATACTCAAGATTAGAGAAGTGTTGGAGTCAGGACATGCACAGAGACAAGAAGCACAGAAGGTGCTTGGGGAGCTGGGAGAGAGGGAACAGGATTGTTCTAACTCAGGGGACAGTGAGTCCCTGCCAAATTCCTTAACAGTAAGTTAAAGGCTTCTTGCAGAAGAAAGAATACTTTTCTTTCACATCTAAATTTAACTATTCTGAATTGCTGACTCAAAGTCACACGGATCTCTCTTTCAAAGCATTTAGTTGAAAAGAATAGATACCATTTTTTTTCTGGGTTCAAGGCAATCTTTTTATCTTGATATCTATGGTTTTACAAGTAAACCTCATGCAGTCTTCAGAAAAAGCCATTAACATCCCTTATTTAATACACAGTGGCTTATTTTGTAGTAGCAATCCCCACTAACATATATTTCATCTGTTTTCCAGTGTCTGAGTCCTTCTCCTCCATTGGGAAAACGCCCCCTTGCCTATCAGCAAGGGGTCCTCCAAACTAGTATCAACAACATGGGCTGGGCCAGGGTTTTTCCATCAACACCAAGGTGTGAAATGTTTTCATACCAGCTCAGAGCAAACCTCTGCTGACGGTTGTTTCCGGCCATAAATCAATTCTCTCGATCAGATAGGATCAAGCAAAGCCATAAACACATCAGCAGCAGAATAGCAGGGCGTGCACACAGGTTGCACTCCAGCAGCCTGTGATTATCAGTGGACAGAAAAATCAATGGAATATCTGAGCCCATTGTTTTCCTGGCAACTTTTCAGCTTTTTATAGGTTTTTTTTTTTTTTTTTTGGCTCCGTGCTGTGTTTCAATCCCTGTTTTCCCTTATGCCAAATTTCAGTGACAAACTGCCATCCCCTCCCTGAGCAGCAAGTGAAGTTTGCTATGGGGCCAGCTCCCCTGTTTGCATCCCCACTCCCTATTTCTGCTGCATTAGGGAGTGTTTTGGGGACCATTTTCTTTTAACCAGAGCTCTGGGTGTTGCTCTCCCCTAAGAGGAAAAGTCTGGAGCCTGTGAGGTTGTGGAAACCATGAGTGAGAGTTCAGTGGCTGGAGGGTGAATAAAAACAGTCCAGGGCATGTTACTTCTAGAATATAATGGATTTTAACTCAGCATTGTATCTTTCAGGGCCTGATCCATGCTTGTTAAATGCTGTGGAATGGTGACACCTCATCTTGCAACTACCAGATCATTAATCAGCTTAAATAATGTCAGAGTCCTAAACTCTGTACATTATTCTTCTTCCAAAGGGACTGTCTTGCTGATGAGCCTGGGAAAAAATGGGCTTTGTAAATGTGGGTTGGTTTGCTCTTTCTTTTTTTTTTCTTTTTTAAAGCAACCTAGGAGCAAAAGAAGCTTATTTATTCTTCATTTGTGATTTGACAAAAATATCACTATTGTAATTGTGACTAAAACATTGTGGCCAGGCTGCTGATGCCAGCCCAGATCATTCAGGGCATCAGTGACACCAGTAAATCATTCACCTGTAGGTGCTTCAGAGCTCACAGGGGTGAAAAATCAGTAAGATCCAGTCCAAATCTGACCCAAAGATCATTTGTCTGCCAATGTCTTCGTGATACATATGTGAGAGATGTGATCTCTCTCACTTCCTTTCCTCACAGGATCTACCTAGCTGGAAAACCATGTTCTGAGGCAGAAGGGAACCCGGTTTATGGAGCACCACAACTCTCCATCATCCCCTCACATCTGTTCTCCTCCCTGGTGTCCCACTGCAGCCATGAGTGGGATGGGAGAGTGGCACACCAGACACCAAACCCTGGTGGGACATTGCAGCATAAAGATTTCACCTGTTCTAATACAGCAGTACCCAACACTGTCACTGCAATTTGTCGTATGTGAGCTGGTCCTGTCATCCCCTTGCCCTTTGGGATTTTTAGGGACAGTCCTCCTGCCTGCACACCTGCAGCCACACAAGCAGGGCTGACCTGCAGCATAGTTCTCCTTGACTGGAACCAAAATCTTGTGGCTTTTGTGGCAAAGTGCAGCTCTGCTGGTCCTCCCCATACTGGGCAGGACAAATCCATCAGAGCAGACTCCTCTGGCACTAAAATTTCATTAGTGGGCAGAACCCTGCACTTTTTCTTTCACTTCTCCAAGCCCAAATACGTGACTCAAGGTTCCTGGGCAGGGAGGAAGATCACATTCCAACATGGCTGTTTGTGATTGGGATGTCCTAGACAGGCCCTATAAAGCTGATGTTAGGACTTCCAGCCATGCTCTTAAACTCCACCGGTACCAATAGGGCCCCTTGGACTCAATCCCTCAGATTTGGGCTGTATGGACTTGTGCCAACCACAAGGTGATGGAGGAGGGATGACTTGCATGGAAGGAGCATCCAGAGGACAGCCCTTCTGAGTGTGCAGCTATATTCAGTGCCCACTTGAAAAAAAGAAGAAGAAGAAGAAGAAGACGGGCATGATGTCAGTGCTGGCTGCCAGCGAGCAGCAGAGCCACACAAAGAGGCCACTTTGCCTGTCCCCTCCTCCTCTGCCACAGACGGGTGAAAACAAGGCCCCGCAGGCTGTTGCTGAGATGACGAGGCCTCAAGAACATGCAGGTGTTGCATGGGGGACAATGAGCTCCACAGTCTGTGCTGCTCAAAACAATCTCCTCCACAAGCACCGAGGACGGGAAGAAATTCCCAGGGGAGCTTGGAGGCCAAGGGCGAGGCTGGCCAGAGGGGGCTGGGAGGCACGGAGGGCATGCCAGTCCTCTTCCCGTGCCAGTGCCATCCCTATTCCCGTGCCAGTGCCATCCCTATTCCCGTGCCAGTGCCACCTCCATGCTCCTTCCCCTGTGGTTGCCACAGGACCAGCCCCATTCTGTAAGGGCTTCCCTTCCCACACGCCTCAGCTTACTTTCCCTGGATCTCCAGGGAAAATTTGGAGGCTCTGCCTTCCCTATAAGTATCTTGGATGTTTAGACCTTTTCCCAAAAATCGCTTCCACAGCGAACCAGCACAATCCATGCCTGCAGGCACCGCCCGTGTGCAATGGCCTTCCAAGAGAAGCCGTGCCTGAGGACTCCACAAGGCAAACACAGAAGGATTCACAGCCCTCCCTCTAACCCTGCTTCCCTCCCTGCCTCCTGTCCTTGTCCCCCCACTCCTGTCCCTGCCTTTTGTCCACCCACAGGCCTCAGCAATGCTGGAGAGCTCCAGGGCCAGCCCAGCCTGCACAAACCCTTCTAGGAGAAGACGCCCAGCCAGCCTGCACCGCCTGGGAGCAGGGGACGGGCTGAACCCTGTCCCTGCAGCAGGTGCCTTACCCAGGAGGATGATGAGGATCCCTCCCAGCTGGGAGCGCCGGTACTTGGCAGCCCCGGGCTCGTGGCCCATGCGGATGCAGGGCAGCACCGTGATCAGCAGGAAGATGGCGGGCAGGCCCAGGACGGAGGCGGCGATCATCAGCGCTCGACAGGCTTGGACATACCCTGCGGGCAAGGCAAGGGGTGAGGATTTTATCGTTTGGCACAAAAAGAAGGAGACTTTGGACAAAAGCTCCTGTTTGATTAGAACCCAAGACTTGCACAGAGTAGGGAAATGGGTTCGTCCCTGTGTAAACACTAAATCTGCAGCAGGTGTAAGGCAGTGAGGCTGCAGTGCAGTGCGAGTGAGTGCACACGGGATGTGCAGGCTCACAGTTTTCCAACAAAGCAATGGCACTGCCCAGAAAACACAAGCTCTTCCCAGAGAGACACTGAGAAATCATGGAGCTGGAAAATACAGGAAGGGAAAGTAGGAGAAATTTTCTCTAGGAAGGAGTTTGCCTACATATTTTCATAGCGAGAGTTCGATTAAAGAACAAGAATTTTAAATCTTTAAAATGAAATAACAGGAATGTAAAGCATCAGAGACTCTCCCATCATTCAGAGGGCTGAATAATTGAAGACCCACTACTGGCACTGCAAGTCCATGGGATGCTGCCAGCAGCTGCCCCGAGGCAATGAGCACTGTTGACCTGGGAGGAGGAGGAGGAGGAGGAGGNTTTCATATGTAATGTATATATACTAAAAAAAATTACATGTAAGTAAATTATACCAGGTCATTACTAGCACACAAAAGGAAAAGGACAAATGTCAGATTTGCTCCAGTGCCTGGTGACCTCCCCCAGTTTTCAGGACAGTCTCAGCACAGTGAGTGTGCTGGCTCTCTGTCCCCTCTTATTAACAAAAAGAAGCTGTCAGATGCAGACATGGAATTTCAAGATGTTTCAACCAACACCAGCAAAGAGGGGCCTTGAGCACATCCCACTGACACACAGGTACAACACCAGGAATGAGGAATTTACTGTTTCTGGAAATGCAGACACTGTGTGTATTGAGTATTTCCTTTGATTTTTCTTAAAAAAATTTTTACCTGTGAGTTCAGGGCATAAAAGTAGAGCCTAAACAAAGGAGATGGCTGTACCCAGTGTGGATTCTGTGCAATAAATCCCAAGTAAATGAGAATACAAGCAATTAATTTTAAAGACTTGACTCAGACAATGAAAGGCTCTAAATATATTTCAGCTATTGGGCACACCAGGATAAATTTCCCTCTCATGCCAAGCTGTGGGTATCAAACAGGCTACAAGCAGAAACATCTTGGTTTGTGATTTGCTTCTGCTTGAGGGAAGCTTTGCTCTCTGCTACTGCAAGACCCATTAACTTATTTATTAAGTTGCATTCACTAACATTTCTTTGGGGCAAAACCTTCCTCTGTCTTCTCTGCTGGATCAGATTTAACAACAGTAGCAGTAAGGGAGGCAAACTTACTAAAATAAAAGTAAGCACACACAGGGAAAGGGAGAATGAGAGACTTAACAATGCTAAGTGCTGTGTGACACAGACCAAGCTCTGTAACAGAGAGAAAATCAAGAATTATTGTTTCAACCTCTTGTAAGATTATTTTCACAACAATTTAAACCAGCAAATAAAGAAACATGAAAGAAAATGACAAGGAATGGTCATTTCTGCCCTGTCAGCTCTCAGAGAGGCACCTTTGACATGCTAGAGGAGTTGCAGTCTAAAACACAGCAGAATTAAATGCTACAGAGTGAACAGTGATTGAGACTGGCAAGCTCACAGACTAAACTTACAGGGATCAGACCTCACAAGACTTTGGCAGGTTTAATTAGCTCAAAAGATGTATTAATGCTGATTAAACACCTTGCTTAATTTTTGCTTTGCAGTAAACTAGATGAAAGTTACTATATCATTAAAAAATATCAAGTTAAATACAGTTACATCAGTTTGCTGTGTAGAAGTTCTGTCTTGCCTCAGAATCAGTGGAAAGCACAAGACTATCAAGACTATTGATGATGTTCTGAAAGATTAAAAGCCATAGCAGCATTAATAATAGATGCTGAAAGATTCATTATGCTCCAAATCACTTTTAGGAATCAAACCTTAACATTTGTAATAGTTCACCATCCCCTTGAAATGCTCTATTACACCTCAGTGTGCTCTGTATGTTTTGCAGTGCAATCCAGAGACAAGATGTGAAAGGAGCAGTGAGATTTTGCTAAGAGCAATGATTAAACATTAACTGGATTTTAGTAGCCACAGAAAACACGAGACCTGGGTACGAATAAAACCAGGTGTAAATCAATGAGAATCACGTTAAGAGCCATCATTAACCTTCTTAGTACATTAAATGGCCCATCTACTGTGCTGATGAAGCTGAAGGAGTTTCACCATCACCTCCTGTGGCAGCAGCACCTGCGCTGCTCTGGGCAAGGCTTCAGCCCTGACTCGGGGTGGGAAGGGGAGGATGGACACACTCACCTGGCAGTATGAGGATATCCACGAGGGGCTTGCAGTGATAGAGCCCAGTTGCCATGACACAGTCTGCCCACAGCCCCTTGGATCCCAGCTCATCCATTTTCCTGCAGGTGGTAATAGTGTAGCCGCAAGTCACCACCCAGTCGTTGGTGGCCGTGGCCACAACCACCCCGATCCACCCTACAAAACTGCAGACAAATCCAGCCAGGTGCAGGCAGGTGGCCACCATCTCTGTCCTTTGCTGGGGAGAGCTGGACAGGACAGCGCCCACGGGGGTCAGCGGCTGCTGGAGCAGGAGGGATGGGGCTGGGCAGGAGCAGGTCCCTGCTCAGGCTCTGCTGCGAGCACTGCCTCTGCCCAGTCCCTCCCTGGGAGGGGTCAGAGCTGCCTCCAGCCCCACAGCGCTGGGAGGAGCGAGTGGGGAGCCCCAACTTCTGCCAGAGCATCCGGAGCGTCCGAGGGGAAAGGAGGGGATGCGCGATCACACCCAAGCGTGCTTGAAAAACAAGCCAGAGGGGTTTATTCAAATGCAAGCAAACAGCCCGACTATTCGAAATTTAGCATAGAGGGAGGAAAGTTAAGGCAGTGTTTGCCAGCTGGACTTTAATAGTCACACTGGTACATCCTCATGGAAAGATAGGGGGAGAAAGGTGGTGGGCAGAGTTACTCAAGAGGTGGAATTGATCACCTCATCAAAGCCATCAGCACAGCTGGGGTAAAGGGATAAAATCAGTCTTGGATCTTTCCTGACTTTTCCAGGAATTATAAAAATGTGAAAGACCCACCACTGCTTTCTCTGCTGTGCCTGGGCTTTCAGAAGTATTCACTAACACTCACTGAGTCTTAAATACGTGTTTAACAGCACCATAGCCCCAGATTTGAATCCTCAAATTAAAACGAGCAGCTTTTAACTCAGACTTTTAGTCTCAGCAAATTTACTATACGAATTTTAGTACATTTGATAAAAACAGGAGCAGCCCCCTTCAAAATGCCAGAGGTGGAGAAACTTCACATTATCTTCCCGTTCTGCATCAGGAGAAACAGGCAGGGGGGACATTTTCCTAACTTCGCTCTGTATTTTCACAGCACATATGTGTGTTCTCGAGTGCCAACACATCCCTGAGGATATTCCGTGGCTGTGTCCTCCTCCAGCGCTGCTGGCTTTGCCAGGGGAAGCTTTGGACGAGGCGGATGCCGCATGCCTGGAGAGACCACTAGTGGAGAGCTGTCTGCGCTGCACGGGCAGGGAGAGGGGACAAGAAAGTGACACAACAATGAATTTCATTCACTCCTAGAGCTGTCAGTGAGAAAGAAATACTGGAAATAGGAATTAAATATATCCTGCTCCTCATCCAAGGGTATTTTTTGCCGTTCTTTAACAATTAAGAAGAAAAACACGAACAAGAGCATCCTAAGCATAATTTGTCACCTGCTCCTTAGATCCAAAATTCAGGGACATGAGGTCACAGTTTTCTGTCAAAGCTTCATCTGAACACTGGAGCACTACCAATATAGTTGAAAATTCTTTTTCAAGAGAAGCTTTTATAATAAATATAAATTTAATAGTTGCTTTCACATTTGTTTTATATTTTTGGTTACTCCTTGGGTTTTTTCCATGCCTGGTTTATGGTATTTCTGTGAAGCCAAGCTGCCAGCTGGCCTTCCATGAAATTTCCTGATGTGATTCCACCTTCCTGCATAGCTTATCCTTCTACTGCACTCACCTCAGGTGGAGTGTGGTGTTACTGATAACCAAACACAAATTTATGTTGTCTAAGGTTCAATTCTAGATGGATTTAATCTTCCCCTAAAAAATATTCCTTCTTATTTATTATTCAGAAGATAAACTTGCCATCTCGGGTGCAAGTGGTGTTATTCCACTTCTTGGACTGAGCAATTGCATTGGACAGATCATGTGTCACCTCCTGAATTCAAAAGACGACAGATTTCATCCCAAAGCTGAGGTTTGGGATAATTTTACACAGTGATAGTGCAGGCACACCCTAATGCACAATATAAGTATTTTTAAAATGCTGCAAGGTATTCATTGGCATATACATCCTTCTGTAATTCAGTCTCCTACATTTTTGGTTTCCTTAACCACAAAAGCTTCTTAACTCCATGTTTTCCTTCACAAATGTATTTATCAAGGAGTGTGCAGGAGCAAGGAGTAAATCTGACACTTTGGCAACCAGCACTATTCAACAGAACTCAAGGTGGTGCCCACAGGGCACAGTGTGAATTATTTCATTAATGTCAATAGACACAGGAGACATTTACCATTTTGTCAGAGTTATAAATCACACCAACAGTTAAGTGAATATAAGTTTGTATGAGGCAAGTGGACAATGATTTACAAGATCAATAAAATAAGGAACAAGAACAACTTGCCAGCTATATGCCAAATAAGCTGATACACTTTGGGCAAGTCTTAAAAGCTGCCTTTTTAAAAGCAAGTGGCATTTGTTCCAGCAACAGTGTGAGCTCCTTAAAAATCAATCTTTTTACCCTTCACTCCCAGAATTTTTCCTTGATCTGCATTGTTCTCTCTGACAAAAGACAGGCGTTGCAATTAGTCACAGCTATCAACACCCCAGGGCTTTCTCATCCAAATGACTCACCTTGAACTTTTTCTTTACATTTTCAGCCTCATTGTTTCTTCCCTGTTTGGAAATACAGTAGTATAAAAAAGCAAGATGTGATGCAGAAATAAACAAGTTTAAGTGGTACAGTCAGTTTTTAATTTTGTTCTATACTGAAGGCTGAGCTCATCACTGTAATTTTCATCTTTACCCTGGTTCATACCACTCCTTTCTCTCTTTATCTGTAAAGTACAGGCAAACCCATGGAAGCATTAAGGGTTTGCAATTATCTGAAACATCATCAGGATTTCCTATATGGGAGAGCAGTTCCTTAACGCAAGGATGAATTATTTTTGCACTGATTTGAGGGGAAGAAAAAATACCAAAATGTGTGTGAATGTGCTTTCTTATGCCTCAAGAACAACTTCTCAGTATGAATAAAATCCCCCAGAAAAATCTCCAAAATATTATTTGTAGCAGAAGTTTTTCTTCTCCGTTGCTCCTTCCCTCTCCTACTCTGATTTTTCTGCTATTTAAGCTCCCTGATGCTACACAGAAATGTTCAGGTAATATAATCACATGGTTTATAAAACAAAGAACCCCTGAGAGTAGCCATAACTATTTTTTCAGCAAATAAAATTCTCATTTATGATTTTAACTTTGTGTAATCTCAGCATTTAATCTGGCAATGTTTTTAATCTCATTTATTATTGAGCTATGGAAGAGAGTTGTGAACAACTCACACATTGCTTGAGCAGTCAAGCAGCAACAAAGCTGGGCACCAGCGAACTTGCCAAGTATGCAAGGAGTTCTGTTTTCAGGTATAAACACCAAATTTATGCCAAGACACATAGAAAGCTTGGTGCCAATTACCTTTACAGAATCTCTAGAGCTTTAAAAAGTGGATCCATGGGGAGGGATGGCTTTGATCTTGCAGATTTTGCTTTAAATGCCTTTTAGAGGACTGGGGACCTGCTGCAGGCTGTGGGAGCTCTGCTAACAAGTTTTGGTGTAATCAGATTTTAATTTACTGTAATCAAAGCAAAGAAGGCCCTGTCCTTAGAAAAGCACCGAGTTTAACACCTTCAAACAGCCAAGTTTAGAAGCCAGTGTTCAAAAATACGACAGAGACAAGTGTTCTGACGTTACAGTTCTTTATTTGTTTTTGAGTCCACGATCTATACAGGTATTTACAAGGCATGGAAATGGATAACAGCACAAAATACAATTGAGGTATAAGCTAAGAGCACAGTATGTCATGTTTCAATAAATATAATTCAAAATTTGTAAACTAAGTGACCAGATAGATGCATCTTGTCTACTAAAACCATATAAAATATCTGTTAAATCTCACGTGAGGTAGAGGACAGTTTTGTGTGTCATGTGATGCAACCACAGCAACGCTGACAATAAGACTGTACATCATTGGCAAAGAATTAAACGTTGTTGAATGCACTGATCATTTTTCACAGGCTTTTCCTATGGTTTCAGAATTGTCACTCAACCTGTTGCCTTGAGCTAACATGGACTCAGTTGTTTTGCAGCTACTTTCTGTCGTTTGAGAGAATTATACTGGCATGTCAACAGCAGTAAATACTTCAGAGAGTGAGGATGAAAACACAAAAAATGTTCTGTCAATCACAGAAAGCAACGTGATGGCAACGAAATATTTCAGACCAACTTTTTATTATTTCCTAGAATTAGTTTAAATACAGTACAGCTGTGCTTTCCTTTAAGTGAGGTATCTCTTAGAAGAAAAAAAATTCAATTGGTATCGTTACACTTAATTAATTTTCAAATAGCAAAATTTTATACCATGTTTGCTGTGCTTGATGAAGTGCTTAAAACTCATTTTTCAAGCATTTTCGAACTGAACCACTAACCCTGAAAAAACCAATTTGCTAAGTAATGGAGACACACTATAAAATCATCGTGCAATTTGTAAGCAATAACTGCTTTCACAAAAGCTAAAAAATTACTGTATTTGTAAATAGATAAATGCAGCAAATAGAAAATTCTACAAGCTTTCTGTAAAGAAAACCAATGAATACTCACGCTACAAATGTAATGAGCAAAATCAAAATTGGAATTTGCAGCTTTCTGCTGCTTACTCTCAATGGCTTAAATAAAATTACCGAAATATTGCAAGCACAGATTAATAGGTAGGAGAAATTATGTCTTTTGTCGACTTCACCATGTTATAGAAAACTCTGTTGTGTGGATTAATTACATGAATTAAGTGCAGAAAAAATACAAAGTTGTTATCTTTACTGACAATCAAAATATATACTCTACAAACAAGTGAATTCTAGGAAGCTGACCACGACAGCATTTCAAGGCCAACTTCCCAACTAATGCTAGGAAAGGTTTCCAAAAATTTCATAACACATTCTAGCTATCCCCTCCCCCAGTACAAAACAAGAATGTATGAATGAAACATTGTCACTTCTAAAATGCAGGCCAAGACTTACTTCTTTTCAGGCCACCAGTAGCTTTATGCTCCCACCCAACTTTTCCTACATCACTAATCGCACTATGCTTTTACTATGTACAGATGGTTTTACACCTAAGCTATCAATATATTAAATATAGAATAAAATTAGTTTAAGAATGTGAAACATAACTACATTCATCTAAATACTCAAACTGAACGATATGCTTTACAAAAACTAAAACACAGACTTAATTAAGTTTGGAGATTTAGATAAAAATCTCTTTCGTTGAGGAATACCTGGTTACACTGTGAGTGAGGTGTTTCCAGACAGCCAAAATTACAAGAGTTTTACCCTCTAAGCTCTTATATTTTATTGATTAAATTATACAAAGCATGTTAAAGTTCTCTTTTATAAAATTATAGGAGCAAATTAGGCATTCACCTCGAATCCTACTTATTCCAAAAGGTGCACTAGGCAACTTCCATCTTGGTGTAGGTGTTTAATAAAGCAACTTTCAAATTACAGACAATTTTAGGACTTAGTTCTACAGGCTTCATGTCACAACTACCTGGGAAAATTACTTCTTGCCTGAAAAGATCAGCAAGCAATGACTGAAGGCAAACCAAATAATATATAAAATGAGCATGCTATGACAAAAGCAAAGACCTAGTGACTGATTTAGTCTCTACCGTTGAGTGTGCATTTAAGTGAGGGCCCTCAAGTGTGCATTCCAAGTTCCTATGTCAGGCTGTAAAATGAACCATTCAATAGAATTAGGATAAGGTAGCAAAAAAAAGCTCAACATATATTTATTCTAAAACTTAAGAGCATTATTTACAATTTACTAAAAAACTATCTTTCAGAGACTGTGAGCACACAAAGGTCTATGGCACATTTATGTATACATTATTACTTAAAATCAGTATAAAATTAAGTCTACACATACGAAAATTGTTTATGTTATGTCAAGAGCCTGAAAGTAGTATTTAAGAATTTTAAGAGGATTACAATAATTTAAAATGCATTCTCACTTCAGGTTAACTAAATGGAATATTTACAAAGCTATTTCTAAGGTCATTTTAATAAATGCTCCATTGGCTTTACCAGCCAGATGTTCAAAAATAATTAGGAGGCCTTATCAGCAATTGGAATTGGTAAAACTTCCTACAGCTGCTGGAGTTCTTGCAACAGTGAAAATATTGGTACAAAGGATGGCCACCAGCATTTTCAGAGCCTCCAAGTGCTGGCTGAGCACAGGAACCTGGGCTGCACCAGCCCTCCACTGCCACTGCTGAGCAAGGGGAACACCTGAGCAGGAGTCACAGAACACAGACAAGACCTGAATGGAAAGGGAATATTCACCATCCTACTGATAGGATCATCCCAGGAGGGCTCCAAACATGCAACAGCTAAGCCATAAATCCTGTGGTGCACCAGTCCCTGCAGCTGGGAGAGCCCCAGCCTGCCCCACCACTGGGAATCAGCACAAAGGGATTCTCCCGTCCCTCAGCAGCACCCAGGTGGAACATTCCCATTTCCCAGCTCACCCAACACAGGATCTGCCAATCCCCTGGGACAGCCTCAAGCTCTGCTCCCCTGCCATCACACCTCCAGCACCTCCTGCCTGCTCTCCCCGTGCCCTCGGCTCTGGTGGCTGGACAGCAAAACATTTGTGGTGTTTGTAAAGCAAGTGGTGCACACACAACCAGAACCATTTAGTCAGCACTTTTCCCTCCAAACCAAGCTGCAAAGACAGGCCTTTTCCTTTTTATTTTGTTTTTTTGGTTTTTTTTGTTTTTTTTTTTTTTTTGGGGGGGGGTGGTTTTTTTGAGGTTTTTTTTTCCAAAGGAAAAATTTGGAGATGGGAGCTGAAGAAGAGAAAAATATAATCCTGGTATTCTCTTCTGGCAGGGGTGGAACTAGATGATCTTTTAAGATCCCTTCCAACCCAAACCATTCTATGATTCTCAACACTGACAAAG
>VXAX01005547.1:437821-453338 GCA_013399835.1 Leptocoma aspasia
TTTTTTTTTTTTTTTGGGGGGGGGTGGTTTTTTTGAGGTTTTTTTTTCCAAAGGAAAAATTTGGAGATGGGAGCTGAAGAAGAGAAAAATATAATCCTGGTATTCTCTTCTGGCAGGGGTGGAACTAGATGATCTTTTAAGATCCCTTCCAACCCAAACCATTCTATGATTCTCAACACTGACAAAGAATTTTTTTTTTTTAATCTAACCTGCTTTACTTGTCAGTGTAAATATGACACAGAGCTCACGAACAAAATTGTACAGTTATTAAAAAAAAATCATCCTATGACTCTGTGACATTTAATTTACCACCTCACTTCTCATTAAATTTAAAGATATGTGCAATTTTATCTTTCTCTGTGATATTCAGTCTCGTTATATCTCTAACAGAGAAACAAAAAAGAACAAGAGTTTTCAGTTTGACTAGTTGAGGGGAAAAAAAAAAATCAATGTAGGCTTTTACTAGTGGTTTCACCCAAAATTAACTGAATTATTAAGAGAATATTAAACTTAAGTACCTCAAAACCAGAAACTAAAAGCACAAGTTAAAATTATGTCGTGAAACACTAGAATTACTAAAATATTCCTATCACTGACATGAACAGCTGACATCTGCCAGCTGCATCCTATTTTTTGGAGAGAAGTGCAAAAAAGTTTTTCTTCATCCAGCTTTAGCCATGCATTTAACCCACTAGGAACCAGACTTCAGAAGTACTCAGACATTATATATATATACATAAAACAGTAATTCTGTACAATTACACGTTTCCCAATGTTATAGCTTAACAAACATGCTGTATTTTCTTAATTCATGGTAACCTTACCATGCCATTCAAATACAGAGACTATCAAAATGATTTTTCAAAGTGCCATACCTCAGAATTTTATATTTTAAGCTATGATCACAATGTCAGTTAAGGCCTGTTCTATGTAATGAAAGAAAAATCCACAAGTTGGCAAGAAGCTCAAAGTGTGAAGGCTTAGGGTACTGAAGAAATTAATACATATTCCTTTTCTTGAAAGCACTAATATCTGAAAAACAGTTAAGTCAAGCTTTCTCAGTTTCTAAAAGGAAAAGCCTCACCTTTAAGCCTTTTATTAATGTTTCTTTCATATGTACTAGAGAGAAAAAAAAGAAGAAAACTTGTGAATTTTTAACTTTCCAAGATTCCACTGTAATTGCAAATTTTTTAATTCACAAAACCAAATCAAAACAAAAAAACAACCCCTAATGTTTTCCTCTTCCAGCAGAGCAAGCAAGTGCTGGCTCTAACACTCCTTAGATTGATAATGACTTGTTAAATAGACAATACTGAAAAGATCAGCTGACTTCACACAATGAAATTATGGGAAAAAACTCATGCTGGTAAATCACTTTTGATACTCAATCATCAATCAGTTGTGGCAATTTTGAGCTCTGCCTTACAGACAAAAAGCTGCCTTTACTTTCCTCAGTTCGAAAATATTTAATTCTCACTGAAACCCAAACTATTTAAGACCTTGAAGAATTGAGGGTATTTTTAATGTACTTTTATAATTGGATGTGCAATTGGTAGCAAAATAAAGATACCCACATATGTTTTAACAGACAATATTAAAAGGTGTAGAGTCCTTAAGACTGCATTAGAAATAGACAGAAACTGGTCACTCTAAATCAAGAGTTTAGTATTTTTCATTGTTTGAGAAAAACACCAGTACAAATCAATGCAGATTTTCATTGGCTAGGAAAATCTAAAAATGTCTATCTCTATTTATTTATATCTATGTATATCTTCATCTGGACCTGTCTGGGAAATAGAAACCCATAGAGAACACTTTTTCTCAGCACACAAAAATTGTTCACAATCATTAAAACCAAAAGACCCTGTTTGAAGGACACAGTCGTGCTTCCTCTTCCAACTTCTATTTTCCTTTCCCATTTTTTGAAGATTTCAGGATCTGTAGCTTCAATTCCTTTATCATCATCTCCAACTTTTCCCGGGCCTCCCGTTCCTGTCTCAGTTCATCCTGGAGCTCTTGTCTGTCTGCCTCTGCATGATCCAACCTCTGCCTCAACTCTGCCAGCTGTGAAAGACAAGAGACAGAGAGGCAGAGGAAATTTTAGCAAATTTACTTAAAATATCAAAGGGTCACAGACGGCCACTCCATGCAGCCAAGTATTTCAGTCCACCAGAATTATGCAGTTATCAGGAATTATGCACTTACCTGCTACACCATTAGTAAACAATGACAATGTGCAAAGTTGCATAAACATCATACTGTAATTGAAAAAATGAGAATATCTAATTTTTAAATGTATATAAGTTGTAGTTATATGAACTGTCACACCAGACTGTCAAAAACACTCAGAATCTGTTGGGAAAAACTGTGATGATGTCTGCATCAGATGTGCCACAAATCCCAGAACAAACTGCATTTTTTCATTTCCCAGGTCTATTTCCCTTACCTGACAAAATATTACTTCTTTATTTCAAAGTCTGAAAGTACTTCTAGAAGAAACAAAACCACCAACACTGTTTTCTGATATTCCTTAGTATAAATGAAATATTCAGAAAATCTTGAACATAACCATCTGTGTGTGTGTTCAAACATAAACCTGAGTCCACACAAATGTTTTTGTGATACATTTTGTGTTTAAACACAAAAATTAAGTATTCTTTTCCTCTTTGGAATACAGCAAGGCTCAAACTTGCTAGAATGTCACCAAAATTATTTACAGTGACATCTGGAAACATCTTTTCAAGTGTGGGAAAGTTCCTTATTGCTTATATTACCAGCAGCTAGAACAGGGAAACCAGCTATCTTCTCTCCCACTGATTTATGGGGTTATTTCTTACTAAAAGACCTCACTCTATCTTAAAAAAACCATGATGTACATCATCACTAAGCATCCATCTCACTGAGAATTAAAAAGACAGCTCATGAGAAGGAAAGAGCAGGAACACACAGAGTATTACTGGTGTTCACCAACTGCTACAGAATGTACTGGGTGAAGGAATGGCTGTGCTGGCTTTAGAAAAACACCACATTTCATCCCCACTTCTTTAATCAGAAATACTTCAGCAGTTCTTGGACAACAACAGGCCGCTAATGCAAGTCCTGACTGCACAAGTGATGCAGTGAAGTGCTGCAGTGCAACAGTGCCCACTGCCTGCATGCTGCAACACGTCTCTGGCTTTGATTTCCAGCTCTAAGGAAAGGCTCCAGGACTGGTTATTCTGCCCTACTGTCACTGACAGGGTGAAGCAACTATTTTAACAAAGAAGTTAAAAAGGGGGACAAGACAGTGCATATTCAGACAGGCCCAGAAAGGAGAAGACACTTTTAAGCAAATTCTAAATACCAAATTCTTAATTCTGTTTAATGCAAAAGGAGAGTTCCTCTTGGCCCACAGTTCTCAGACAGAAAAGGCAGCCTGGGCAACTGCTTCAAGAATACATCAGATTGAGGCTTTTTTAAAATGCTGTATACACAGCTTGGGGAAGTTCCCTGTTCCCAACACCTCTGTTTAGCTATGGTTCCTTTCTGGAACCAGAATCTACTGCAAGATGTGATAAATGAAAAAAAAGCTTCAAATGACACGCTGTGAATAGATCTACCACAGAGGTAATAGCAGAGTAAACTTTTACACAAGGAATGTATGTAGTTTTCAAAGTCTAACTTCAAAAGAAACACACAAGCAATCTCCTTGGGGAACAATCCACAGTTTTCACCCTCCAAAGGAAGTAAGCTGCACAAGCCCTATAAAACATGCTGTACATGATCATCTCCATAAATTAGAACACGTTGTTACTTGCACTAATAGGGCTTGTACCAGATGTTTAGTAAATCAGGCCTTAGTCAGAGAGGATTATTTCTGGCAGCAAAGGCCAGGAATCAGTGGAGTGGGATGTCATGAAATTAAATTCATGAGAAGGATTTACAATGTGAGTCTCTGCCCTACTCACCAAAAATACCAAAACCTGTCTCTCAAGTAGTGCCTGTTTCTCAGTTTGAGTCAGTCAGAACAGGAAATAGACACAGTTGTGAACAAAGGACCACAGAGCTTCACTGAGATCAAGTTTTGGATTTCATTCACTTTAAAAATGAACCTGTTAAGACTAGTTTTCTGTGATGTGGTGCAAAATAAAAAAATTATTCATAACTACAGCTGATTTTTAAAAGGAGCATTCCAAGGTTCCCTTTGTCATTAACTATATTTTTTCCCATTGGAATAACCTCCAACAAAAAGAAGCTAAAAGTAAAAGCTAAAAGGCAAGTGAAAGGAAAAAACAACTCCATAGATTTTGACATATGAATCCAAGAGGTAAAAATGAGAGACACTAATATGATTTTCATTTCCAAGAAAACTCTTGGCCAAATGCTTTGTTAGAGCCCAGAAGGGGCTCATCAGACACTGCAGAAGGTTCTACCTACCAGGGAACATGAGGAGCAGCAAGGTATGCTGCTAATCTGACAAAAAGAAAGTTCAGAGATTAGGATTTTTTTTTTTACATAAAATAATAATAATGCTTAAGTCTGTATTATAGGCAAGCCCATATACATTAAAAATAGAATTTTTTTTAAATGAGGATGTAACAGACTTCATGTTTAATATTTCATCAATAATATCATCTGTTTCTGTAAGTTACAGTCTACCTCAGTTTCAGTCAAGGAACAGGAAAATAAATATTGCTGTCACTGACCTATTTTGGTATCTGTCTGTGGTGTCAGAACACACAGAGAAAACAAAACCTTAAGGTGGCTGAACAACTTCACCATTTCCTGATACACTAAACATGTTTTGTTTGAAATAAACCTTCCCTTCTCACCTGTGCTGCATATTCAGCTTCTTTATCTTTTTCCAAATTGGAGTCACAGCTACATTTTTGCTTCATCACTTGATCCAGTTTCTTCTCCAAGTCTCTCTGCTCAAAATAAAATTCTTCCATTCTTTGTGCATGCTCTGCTTGCAAACATTCGAGTTCTTTTTGTAAATTCTGCTGCTCTTCAGTCAGTTCCTTCATAGCTTTAGAGTTGCTTAACATTTCCACTTCCTGTAAAGAAAGATCAAGATCACATACTCCTTCCTTCTAACACCAGAAAAGTAAAAAAAAAAAGTAAAAAACCTCAAGTTAAAAGTGTTTCTGGAACCAATGAGGCCAAAAAGACCATTTGTAACTACCAATAACAACAGCCTAATAATGGCATTTATCTACTTATTAATGACAGCATGAAATTCTGTAACAAGCAACTAATTTTTAAGAAATTACTTCTACTTCCAAGTACATGGAGCTTTCAGAAACAAATTTGCAGTTCCAGCAGTGAACCTCAGGAAGCAGCAGCACTGATTCACTAAAATATACTTTCAAGATGTGAGAAGTGTAGCATCAGAAAACAAAATTAAGTGTTTGATTTCTTTGTCCACTGACATTTTGATATTTTTAAACTCATATTTTTTTAAAGTTATCTACAAGCTTTACCTCCAACAGCAGAACAACTTTAAAGTAGCAGCTCTAGGGCCCTACCTGAGCTCCTAGATTTTGAGACTAACATTTAAATTAAAATATTAGGTCTGTTCCATAGATGCAAGAAGCAAAGGCAGTATTTAACTGAATTCAGGAAACAGAAATGTCACAAATGAACACCAGCCTTGAAAATAATCCATTATTAAAGAAAAGACTAAAAATAAAATCCCTAAAAGCACAGTTTAGCAAATGGGAATAGGAAAGTGGTTCTTTTTTATACATGGCAGTGGTAAGACCATTCCTAGAATATTGATATCTGCATCTTTAAAAACTTGAAAACTGAGAATTTTAGAGGATACAGCAAAAGCAGGAGCTGCTTGGACCCAACAGCTGCAAACTGCAGAGTCACCACTTACTAGTGGGCTCAAAACTCATGAGCATAGGGGATATTGAAGATTTGATGTCTGGATTTAAGCTGAGGGAAAGATGATCTGTGTGCTTTGGTGTTCCTACATGATGCAATCTGTGATGCTGACTGTGGAGCCAGCAGCTCCCAGCAGCTCCCTGTTGCCCAGGGGAAAATGCACTCAGAGTGCCACTGTACCATTTGGAGCTGCTGCTTCCTCCTCAAAATCGTGTTTAGCTTTTCCTGCTGCTTGATGTAGGTTTTCATTACTTCTTCCATGATCCTCCCCTTGTCATCCTCACAGCTGATGTCTTTCATGAGGGTGGGGGACAAGGTTCGTGCCTCAGCCCCTCCCTCACCACGGCCAGAGTCTCTGGTGATTTTGGAAGAAACACGCTCAGACTTCCCACCTCTCGCAGAACGAGTTGACACAGGGGGATCTACACAGGAAAAACCAGAGAACAATAATCACAGAAAGTTCAAATTCCAGAGTGAAAAAAATGCAAAGAAAACTGAGATCACAAAAAGGTGGAGGGAATTTTTGGAAATCTGAAGTAACATCACAGAATTGTAGCTCGGTGTAAAGCTTTCCAAAATTCTGGGGTATAAAAATCAAAGACTTCAATATAATTTTCACTACTCACCTAAATGTTTATTTGGTTGCTCCACCCCAGTTTTCAAGTCAATTTTTTCCTGTTCTTCAAGAGAAAGCTCTGGATAGGAGGCAGCTTTTTTGTGCTTTCCACTACTGAGCTTCTTCTCTGACTGCCCAGGTGAGGATTTATTAACTTCTGAAGCTTTTACTGTTGTTTTTGCAACATCCTTACATTGAGATGCAAGAGACACATTCGGGGCAACCACTTTATCACACATATAAAGGTAGTAACTGAAAAAACAGCAGAAGAGTAAAATTCATAGGGGAAGGTAAGACATAATAAATGATGGCTGGTTGAGAGCAGTAAAGTTTAATTTAACATGAGTTCAAACTGTGAAAGCATCAACGAAAAATAAGCACATCCTTTTTAAATTTTTCCTATGCAAAAGGATAAAAAAGCCTAACAACCACTTAATCTTTACTGAGTAGATTATCTAGATAAGGTTTTGAGGCTATCAAACAAGTAGATTTTCCAAACATGGCTGATTAAAAAAATTACAGAAAATCACATGAAGACTTCATTTAGATGCAAAGAGTGATATTTGAATGCCACTGAATCCAGACTCTCCAGTATTTCATAATCTTATATTAGCAATGGAGGATGGGGAGGTGATCAGTGAAGTGGGAATGAGCACATCACTTAAGCAGCAAAGCTGTGCTCTGACATTCCTGGGGCATGTCTGATACCAATGCTGGACCTTCCTTCCCAAGTACACTGAGCTGCCCATTTGGATTTCCACAGCTCCTGGGCTCCTGGGAGCATCCCTGTGTCCCACCCTCTCCTCACCACTCAGCCTAGCACAGAGGGAAGAGAGCCCCAGGTGTGAAGGAAGGCACAGGCAGAAGCAGAACATGAAGGCCCATCACAGGAGCTCCTCCACTCCCTTCTTTGTGTGGGAACCAGTGTGATGTGTGTGCACCAAAAAGGGTCTGCTCTGACCCAAATTTGGGACCTGTGCAGCCACAGGGGGTGAGGGCAAGAGGAGTATCAAGAAAAACCATTTCCCTCGCTGCTGCAGGTGACAAACTAGGTAAGGAGTCAAGGAAATGCACTTGGTTTCTAAAACCAGGAAACTAGTCCACAGACAATTCAGCTGCAGCCCTTCCTCCACTGTGGAAGAAAGCCTTCAAACACCTCTTGGAAGCCTTTTTTGGAAGGAAAGTAAGTTGTCCTCATGGTAAATAGGCCCTGTGCAGCTTTCCACATGCATGCATTCTATTACAATATGAAAGATCAAAAGTTACCTCTGTCATTGCTACTAAGAAAGGGGAAATTTTAATTACATTTCAATTGTATTGCCTGCTGAAGAACACCCATGGGTCACAGGTTGAGTCCTATACCAAAAACCACTTATAAGCAGTTCATTAGTATTTACACTAATAAATGCATAAAAATTTAGGGGTAAATCATTCCTGTGTGATACCTTAAGAATTTTTCTAACAGTTGACGTTGCAAATACATTTTTTCCAGTTTGAATTATCCCTAAATAGCCAAAAGTACTTGAATATTGACAGTGTTTATAGTGCTACACAGGAAACTCAGTTACCTGGGGTGGAAAAAGGAAGGTGGTTGAGGATCAGTTTCTGCTTCTTGCTTTATAACTGGATACCACTGTGATAATTCCAGATTTTGCTGTGGCTCTGCCTAAAGGAAAGAAAATAAACTGGTAATTGAAACATGGATACAGGTTATTTACATTTTCATAAACACTCCTCAGAGAAATGGCATTTTCACCATTAATACCCCAGAGGAACTGGGGTACTGGGAAATGGGGTGTCTTTGGCAGAGATAGAGGATGATACAAACCACTGAGTTTTCTTTGATCTCCAATTTACCATTGTGGGCAAAAGAGCAATGAAGTTAAAGGAAAATGTCTTTACAGACCTATCTAAAAGCTCTGCTGAGTTTCCAGAACTCTACTAAACAAGCTTGGGAGAAACAGAAAGCAGGAACTAGGATTCCCAAAAGGTTGTAGGAGCCTTTTGTAATAATGTGTCTAAATAAAGTAAGCACCTGCCAGATACTTTATTTAAAATTTAAATGGAACCGTGTGCTGGTGTTCCAGGGACAGAACTTTCTTCAGTCATCACAAATTTTTATTACACAAGCACGCAAAGCTGCTCCCAGTAACATGAAAATGCCATTCCCTTTGCAGTAGCAAACAAAATTTAATCAGATGCATCAGAATATATAATCTTTAAAATTTCTGTATATTTTGCATCTGGAAAGCAATTTTTGTTCTGTGTGTCTCGAGAAATGTTTTTGGAACCACTCTTTACTCAAAATTTCTGGTGATACTTGGTGCTCCCCTGCAAAATTGCTCATAATTTCAAGTGAAAGGTGTCTCACCATATATTTACAATATTCTCAGAGCTAAGAAATTGGTTGGTAATTTCACTGTATTAGAACAGCCTTGGGATGTGGGGTTTTGGGATGTGTTTGGCTGACCCAAGGCAGCTGCCAAGCACCCACAGAGCTGCTCCCTCAGCACCATCCCCAGGGCAGGGAAGGGAAAAGAGCAAGAAAGCTCCTGGACCAAGATAAAGCTGGTTTAAGAGGTGAAGGAAAGAGAAGAACACAAGAGAAGCAAAGAGCATGGCTCAGTCTCTCCCTCACACAAGAGCCCAGCCACCCTCGAACAACCTTGGATGCCAAACCCTCTTTCTCCTCCTTCTATCCCAGTTTTTATTGCAGTAGCCATAACACTGGTATGTTAGCCACAGTTTTAGCCACAAACCCAAAGCACAGCACCATACAGGCTGCTACAAAGCAACTCAACACCATTCCAACCAGACCCAGCACCTTCGACAAGCTGCTCAATGAAAAAACAGCCTATAAAGCTAAAAAAGTTAAATAAGCCTGTATTGAAACTTTTATGTAGTGTTCTAATATCTTCACAATTTCTTAAGTACTATATCATCAGAAAAGTTTGTATTTACACACCCTGGAATAAACTTTTAGGGAACTTCATCCCTGGCAGTGGGAAACCCCCAGTGTGACCTGAGCCATGGTCTGCACAACCCAACACCCCCAGCCCTGGCAGGGACCAACCCCCTCCCACCCCATTCTGACCAAAACTCAGCTCTCACAATGAAACTGAAATTCAACTCCACCCCTGCAGTTCCTCCTATCACTTCCAACACAGACAGAAAGAGAGAGGGGGCAAAAGGAAGAGAAGCTTTGGAGCTGTAAATTCGTAAAAAGGCTTTAAATAAAAAAGATTTGAATCATCTCTAGAAAAATGGCCTCATCCTGACACTTGTCAAGTTTTTCTACTTACTCAGATCATTCTAATAATTTAAATAATCACATATAATCTACTTATACTGCATTATACTGCAGCTAGTTTTTACCGATCTGATTTTAGCTTCAGATCACATTTGTCCATATTTCAGGATTCACATTTTAACATTCTTATATATTTACATATTAAATTATCAGGTCATCTCTATTTTCAAATTACTAGGTCAGATTTTTGCCTTTTTTTTTTTTACCTATTTCAAATGGAAACTGAATTTACTGTCTACCCATTAGTGTGAATCTTGCAAATGAATTTCATAGCATGCAATCAAATTTTTACTTAGGAGAGAAAATGAAATGTTACCATAAATAAACAAAATCTTTTTTTAACAGGATTCTTCCCTCACCATTCAGGTAAACGAAATAAGGCATCTATTTTTATATATATATATTTATGTCTATTTCACTACCCAACAATTTGTTTATTTTAGATGCTCTTAAATAATGCTGTAAACACAACAAGCTGAATTGAATTACTTCTACTCAAACTGTTTAAAAGGGTTACATGAAAAATTACGTATTTTTCTTCAAGGCTATTTGGACAAAGCTGTTCTTTAAGAAAAAAAAATACATAGGTAAATAATGGTTTCAGTGTAATCATTAAGCCAGTAGTTTTAGCAGAGATTGGATTTATAAAACCCTCAGGAGAAATGTGAGATTTCCCCCATGCACTGTGACCAGCTCAAGGAATCAGCCTGGAAAGCAAGACAAAGTTTTAGTGCAGAGAGGATGAGAAGCTGTCGCAAAGTCAAAGGGAACAAGGATCTGTCAGCACAGGAATCAGCAGAGACTCGGTGACAGCTGTTCCATGAAGAGCAGGTGGATGTTGCACTGCAGTCTAGAACTCCACAGAAAATGATGACAATCAAGCACACAGCTTACAGCTTTCTTGTTAGCACAAAGAACAGAGAGGAATTAATCTCAAGAGTACTTTGCTCTTAAAATATTGAAACAAAAGTGTATTTGCACTGTGAGGTGAATAAACTCAGAGTGAAATGCTAAGGAGAAAGGCAAAGCATGGCATCTAGGATGCTCCAAAGACTATGGGATTTAATTAATTCATTATTACGAGCTGGGGAAAGACCTAGCCAAGGGCAACTGTTCTTCCTGGGCCCTCCAATATAACCACAAAGATGTGTCAGCACTTCTGAGGACTGACTCAGCAAAGGTGTTGAGGAGGTGACAGAACTGCAAACAGAACATCCTGCAAATAAATTCCCCTAGGAGTGTAAGGAAAGGCCACGTCTACATGTTGTACCTGATACCTCTCCCACAACACAGAAATGAGGAAAAGAACTTGTGGCTGCTCCATCCCTGGGGGTGTTCAAGGTCAGGCTGGATGGAGCTGTGAGCAATCTGGTCTAGTGGAATGTGTCCCTGTCCAGGCCAGGGGGGTGGAATGAGATGATCTTTAAGGTCCCTTCTAACCTAAACCATTCTGTGATTCTATGAAAAGACAACTGAAGCTGCCTAAGCTCCCCCAGGACAAGGAAAGGGAAACTGTACTCCAACACTGCCCTCTTAAACTCTTTTACTCTTTTGTACTTCCCAGATGAATATCCACAGGATGGAAAAAAACCCCAAAACCTCCCCCACCATTGTATTTTGCTCAGGTTTTCACAGCTTCTGATTGTGGTTTCACATGTTGCTTTGTAAGAAAGAACGACAGAGGTCTGCAACGGAAGACTGCAGAAAGTTTTACAATTTCATTTGCACCAGTCCAGTCCAAATTACCGCCACTGCTCATTTCAGCTGGGTTTTTTCCATCTTTGCACATGAAACTAAATATCTCATTGTCTGAAATCTGCTGCTGTGGGAAGAGAGGCAGCACTTATAGGTGTGAACATGGAAGACTAGTTTAGTTCCACTGCTGCATCCACCATGCTGTAGTTCATTTCCTACACTGGCATTGCAAGAATAAAGACTGAAATATCTTTATCAGTTGAAAAGCAAAGTGTCTTTGCTAGGAGACTGCATCTCCAAATAATTCAGCTTGTGGAAGCATGCCATACTGCAGACTTCCATGGGAATCTGCTGGTAAAATCTCTTCCTGCAGACTGGCACCACTGTAACAATACCTGTTACTACAGTCAGCCTTCCTGCAACACCAACTTTTCAGAAATTTGTGCTGAAAGGTGTCAGCTCATAGCACCCCTTTTTGGGCTCAACCATCTGCGCTGCTCTTGCTGCTATTTTGAAATCCACCACAAAACATCTAACAGGCAACAAGGATTTATCATCAAACCAGCAGCCATCAACAAACACAGAAACACTGAACACAGTGAAAAGAAACAGTCATGGGGCAGATACCATTAAGAACCTATTAAAGTTTAAATTATACCCCAAAATTTGCTTTCTATGAATGGGAACACCTATGATATTAATGTTTCTCTGCTGCTTGTCCTATTATTTAAAGTAGAAGCTCTCCAAGGGACAAATAAGCTCTGTATTTTGGAACCACAGCACAGACTTGCAGCAGTATTTTAGGAAAAAATAAGATGTCTATTATTAACTATTGTCAAGATACCGGCCTACAGCTCATTACTTGGGCTGCTTAAAACCCCCTCCTTTTGGCATATTTCACTGCACAAGTGGTTTAAACAGAAAAGCTCTTGCTGAACAAGCAGACTTTGGGCTTCTAAATAGCCATGTAGCAAAGCACCATTACCCTGCACACAAGTCATGAGACGGGTGGCCAGCAAGCCAGGTGGCCAGCAAGCCAGGTTGCCATCCAGCCCATGTGTGCATGCTGGAGTACAAATAACAAACGAAGAATTCATTTGTAATACTTGATTTTCAAGCTCCTTTCTGCTTTGCTCAGCTGCTGCAGCACACGCTGCATAAAACCTACTCAAAGGTCAAATGGGAGAACAAAAATTTTCACAGTAGCCTGAATTTTCTGGAGTCTGTATACCTTAGGACAGAACAACAACCAACAAAGCCAAACCAGCTCAAATGGTTACTTGCAGCCCAAAGAGGAAAGAAATTACCACCCCTCTTAATAAGAAATGTTATTTCCATGGTGAAGCTCTCCCAAATTTAACTTAGGCTTGATGTGACAAGTATTCCCACTTAGAAAAGCCAAGTAATGCGCTTCTAAAACAAGTATTTACGTGTGAGCAGAAAGAGATCTGGGAGTTTTACAACACCAGGTGAACTTACTTTGGACCGAGTTCTTTTCTGATTTTTTTCGCTGAATTTCTCCTTCATTTCCTCCAAGAGATGCTTCAGCTCTCTCTCCTCTGATGTGCCCAGGTATTTTTGGTTAATGTGCAGGTAGCAGTGCCACTTGGCCGACTCAAAGCCCCAGTGGCAGGTCCTCTTGTCCGGGGATCTGTGTGAATGCATCACGAAGGTCTGGGGCGAGAACATCCCATAGCATTCCAAGCACTGGATACATGGGTCATCCGGGGCAAGGTAGAACTGAGGTGCAAACAACCCCTGGCACTTGCCCAGGCATTCATGCTCTACTTCGAAGGCACTGCCAGTCTCTTTCAGCTGGGCCAAGGTGTTCTTACCAGGGAGGAAGCTGCCACTTTGGGGAAAAGTGCGAGGGCGCAGTAAAGCGTTGCATAGTCTCTGAGCGTCCGTCAGCGTAATGAGCCCACAGGACGGAGCGTTGAATGGAAGAATTCCCAAAACCTTCAGAATGTGAAGCTGGTCAGAAGTGCACCTTGAGCAGTAGATATAGAGCTCATCACACACCGTGTTGATCTGCTGCAAGGAAAAGTCTCGGAGAACCGAATTCAACACTTGAGGCAGGCAAAGTCTTTTTTCTCCTCCGACTTTAAAACAGGAAATGGATTCTCCCTCCAGCAGGGTCTGGGTGAGTTCCGTGGAGCTGTCTGGAGGGATGAGCAGCGGACCAGAGAGGATTTGTGGTGATGGGAGAGGCAGGAAGACAGTGGGTGACATACTTTCCTGGGAATACCGAGCTGAAAAAGCTGCAGGTCCACCCAGCGAACTCTGGCTGCTTAGGTGGAACTGTGCCAACGTGTGTTTCAAACCTGGATTTAAACTCAAAGGCTCAGATAGTGAAGCACTGTTGGGCTTGGTGGTTTCCCCATCAGTCTCCACTGGAGTTTCATCATAGTCATCCAGGTTTTCTTTCTTTATCGTTGGCAATTTATTTATTACTACCTGTACTTTGTTATTTACATGCATTTCTGTCATTGCTTTCTTCAGTGGAGGACTTCCATCCTCTTGGATCCTGCTCCTTTTTTGGTCTGGAACCAGACCTAGAGGGAAGTTTATCTGTGGGCTCTCCATTGCTAAACACTAGAGCTTTAATTAAGCCAGTCCTCAATGTGCATTTTCTTGCTTTTTCATATAAAAAATAGTTTAATGTGATCTTGGATTACCTCAGGTACACCAATCTGCACGCTCCTTTCACTACAACATTACTTCTTCAGCATCCAACAGTAAAAACTGTAACCCATTTTGCATGTAATACCATAAAATTACTAATGGAGAGGTTACACTGTTTTCTTAGTTATTTGTTCAGTTTTATAATATAAAAATCCCAATGCAATATGTATACAAAAGGTTTTCTTCACACCCTACCCACTATTTTACACAGTAGTCTTGTCCAGCAATTTAGTAAAAAACGATGTGCTGATGCTTGTTCATCCTCGATCGTTTCTTTCCTTTAAAAAATATACTGTCTTTTCAAATAAGTCTCTATTTAAATATTAAAATAGAAAAGTGAGTTCAGTTAGAAGAATGTCAATCTTAATGCAACTGATCCAAAATGTAGTTTAAGTTGTGTGAAAATTTTATTCAGCACTTTCAGCTCCCAGAGATCAAACACTGTCTTAAGGGCTTGCTTTATTGTGCTGCCAGCTTTATGATTTCACCACCACCACCACCGTGACAGCTACTATGGCAGTTCACAAATAAATCCTGAAATTAAAGGCTGATCCAGATAGACGGCAAAAACTAAACGTCCCTAGAGAGTCACCTTTCGCCCAGATGTCACTGGCGTGTGTCAGAATTTTCCCAGACCAAGTTATTAGTAATAGAGGTGAGATCCAGGCCATGGGCTGAATTCATGCAGTGTGCTAGCACAGAGTTCTGCCAGTCCTTCCTGATAACCTGTGAAAGAGAGAGAGCCTGATCACAAGCAATCCCAGAGTTTGCTCTGTACCTAAAGGGACTTCAAGAGAGCCAGAGAGGGGTTTTTGACAAGGGCAAAAGTGTGACAGGAGTCACAAGCCAAGAGGGGATGGCTTTAAACTGAGAGAGGGAAGGTTTAGATTTGATCCAAGGAAGAAATTATTCTGTGGTAGCAGTGAGGTACTGGCACAGGTTGCCCAGAGAAACTGTGGCTGCCCCATCCCTGGAAGTGTCCAAGGCCAGGTTGGACAGGGCTTGGAGCACCTTGGGACAGTGGAAGGCGTCCCTGCCATGGCGGGGGAAAGAGATGAGCTTTAAGGCCCCCTCCAACCCAAACCATCTGGGATTCCCTGCCAGAGGCAGGGTGCGTTTCCCAATAACTCGCGGAACACCGGGACAAGCCCCCGACCGATGGGCGACACCGCCGGNCCCTCCCGGGACGCCGCATGCCGCCGCTCCCTCCCGCGCCGTGACTCCCCCCGGCCCCGCCGGCACCGCTCCGGGCACGGCTCAGCCCTTCCCCCTCCCGCCGCCGGGCTCGCCCCTCCGCCCTGCCCGGCTCCCCGCTGTCCCCAGCCGCACCGCGCCGCTCC
>VXAX01005547.1:455444-521169 GCA_013399835.1 Leptocoma aspasia
TGGGGACGGAGCGGCAGCTGGGGCCGGGGCAGGGAGAGCGGCCATGGCAGAGGGGGAAAAGCCGGGCGGGAGGAGGGCCAGGCGCTGTCGGGGAGCTGTCGGGCGTGTCGCTCGCCCGAGGCGCGACGGCGGCGGGCCGCCAGCGAGGGGCTCTCCGTGACTGCCTCTCAGTGACTGTCCCGCAGCGAGGCTCCCGCAAAGAAGGTCCCTCAGTGACTGTCCCTCAAAGATGGTCCCTCAGTGAGAGTCCTTGAGTGACTGTTCCTCCAAGAGCGTCCTCCGGCAAGGGTCCCACAGCGACTGTGGGCTGTGCTCTGGCACCTCGCTGCTGGGGAGGGGAGACGCGGGGAAGGCGGGTCGGTGTGAGGGTGCCTGTCCCCTCAGCAGTGTCACAGACCGCTCCCTCCAGCCACGGGCTCGCAGGAGATGCTGAAGCGCAGGAGATATTTTGGGAAGCGAAATGATCAAACCGCGGAGAGGCGGGGAAGATGCTCTTCGGGGACAGCTTAGCCGCCGTACAACTCGTTCATGTATTACAAGTTTCTTCTGCCTGCAAGAAGCCCAAAGCTTTTCAGTTTACATCTTTGTGAAGACAGCGCTTCAACTGGGATTACAGCGCGATCCAATTTGCCGTTTCCTTTCATCCCACACAGTTACATATTTTGATGCGAGTACAAAAGCACAGCACATGAAAATGGGGCAGTTGTACAAGCACCAGGCACCGCTTAGCACCGGCCAGCGCTGCCCGCGGCCGGCGAGATCCCTTCCGCGCTGTTCCCTAATGCCGTCCCAGGAGGATTATGCACAGCCACAGAACCTGCCTCGCTGCTGATCAGCTCAGAGAGGCGTTTGGTGCTCTTTAATCCTTGACTTGGCACCTCTGAGATGCTCAGGTTTCCTCCGGGCTGGCAGGGCTCGCTGATGGAGAGGCCCTTGAGCATCACTGCAAAGCTGCTTCACGAGTCACCTCTTAACTCGCTCTTAAACCACCACATCCGTTGCGGTATCTGCGACAATATCTACAATATCTTTGCATCTGAGTGATCTTTAAAGCCTCTTCCAAGCCAAACCATCAGGGTTTTATAGAAGAGCAAACATTTTTGCAAAGCATACTAACACCCACTACTTATTTATTAAGCAGATATAAGGTCTGCTTAAAAGCCACAATATGGCAGAATTGAACAAGGTTTCTGAATCCACCAGCTTTTGGAGCTGATTCTGAAAGATATGAACCTATGAGGGAATTGTCTAGACATTCTAGACATTCCTGCCTGCTTTACTCTCTTGGACTTTAGGACCCGATTAAAAAAAAAAAAAAGTCTCTTCAAATACCAGTCAGTGAAATGCTCTATGTCATAATCCCTTTCAAATTTACTGAAGAAAATGTAACGTCTAACATCGGATCTGGACTGATCAATGTCTGTGAGGAAGGCAACATATGTAGGCAGATATTCCACCTTTTATTAGACCTCCTGATGTCATAGAAGCTTAGGATTCAGTGGCATTGTTTAATTTGTTGGGGTTTTTTTTCAGGTTCTGCTGCAGAAATGTTCCATTTCAGGTTACAAATTCTGGCAACTATTGTGCTATAATGATAGTGTTGCTATAGAGCTACAATAATCAGGCAATGAAGACAAAGTTTGTAGGTAGAGGATTGTCTAAAAAAAGGTGTTAGCTCTGCCTACAACTTCTACTGTGGACTGTGAAAAGCAGTTCTGAAGACACTGCGCAACTAAAACCTGAGTTACAGACCTTTGCAAGTGGTAATAAAGTGCACTAATAGCACAAGACGAATCTTGCTTTGATTAATAAAGTGTCTGAATTTTCAAGAAGTTCTGAGGCTCTGGGGAAGCTCTCAAACTTCCCTGATACAGAGTCCCTGAAGATACACAATTTAACTATGAACTGTGCCCTGGAGAGCACAATTTAACTGTGAACAAAGACGGTGCATTTTCTTCTCTGATGAGATTATATTGTGCTTTTTAAAGAAAAAAATCACTTTGGTAGTCATGTTTAACAGTAAGTTCTAACAGTCCAGACTGTTAGCTAATCTGTCATAGGAGATTTCACTCTTGTAAAATAGATACCCTGTTATAGGCTGAGTTTTAAGCACAAAAAGTTGATAGATTTTGGCAGACACCACATCCTGCAGGACAAATCACAGGGGACAGTGCACAAAGCACTTCAGCTCCTGAAGGACTTGACCTGTTCCTCTGGTGTAAGAGGAGTATAAGGCCAGACACTTTACTCATCCTTAGAAGTCAAATGTGGACACAAGATTCCTGGTCCTATTTATGCCTAGAAAAGCCAACTCCCACAAAAGCTGCACAGACCTGGGATGTAGATGCTCCTCTGCCTTCAATTATTGGTGATTAAATGGTAAGAGTCTACCTTTCAAGTATTCAGTCCACATGCCTCTATTATAAGCAAAAAAAGAAAAAAAAAAGAAAAAAAATTAAAATAAACCCATGGGGGATCTCTTTGCAAAAAAATGCAAGACATGGTATTTTTTTTTTTTTTTCTCAAAGGGGCTCCAGTCCCTACCTTCTCTCTTCCCAGGAAAACATCATTATTCTGTGGTCAGTTGCAGATACCTCTGCTGCTTCAACGCCTTACACCACCCATGCCGAAGTGAGGACGCTTGCTTAGCACTTACCAACTGCATGTATAGATTATCCAAGCTATTAGCTTCCTTCATGGAGTGCCTCAGCATAAACAATTGCTCAGACTGAGGCGAGAGCAGCTGGGCACCAACTGAACAGAAACAGGGAGCGTGCGTGGGGGGAGGTTAAGCATGTAAGATATGCAGCCATCTGCAGCACTCGCCAGGATTGCCGACGCACACCCGTGCTAACAGGCAAGACAAAATCTCTTTTAAAAGATACTGAAATACAGAAATTCAACTGCTGCATCTGTGGCAGCGTATGAGCTAAGTGCCATCACCCTCTGTGTCAGAAATCTGAGAATGCAGGGGAGGAGTTGAAGAAACAAAGAAATAAATCATGCAGAAGTAAGTGCAGCAGACGAGAGCGTTGCTCTGAACTCCAAATCCCAGCTCTGGCAGCTGAGATGATGTTGTATGAGTTCCAGCTGAAAGAGGCCCTTGGATGAGCAGGCTGGAGTAGCATTTTGTATTTTCCTTTAAGATTTCTGTCTCTCTGCAGAGGACTGATGCCTCACTGCTTTTCTCTCATCACTGGTGCTGGAAGGAAAGACAAAACCTACAAGGATGGTATTTTTCCAAAGGACAAGATGAGCATGAGGCTGGGGAATGATGCTGGAGCAGAACCTGCATTCTCAGACACGTTTGGTAAATGCAGGGTGGGAAAGGCATTTCTTGGGTTGCTGTGGCCTATCCCAGTGCAATTTTCTACAAGAAATTAAAAGATTAGAACAAGGCTCCCATGGGATATGGATAGTTTAAAAGGGTCAGACGATGATCCCAAGAAAAGACCAGCATTTCACAGTATTTTTCTGAGATTTTAACACACAGAGGTCTAATATAAATGTTTTATTTAAAGTAAAAAGTGTGCACAAATAAAGGAAATGATTACACAACAACGCTCAAGACCATATTCCACATGAAACAGGAAAATAGTAGTGACAATATTAACTAGCAGAGCACCCATAGGAATCCAACTCGTGTACAAAAAAGAGGTTACTCCACATAAATACATCATGCTTCTGATGCAGACACGTTCTCCAAAAAACAAAACCTACTGCACTGGACTGTTTACACCCAACGTCCCTTCTGAATATTTATGACAGTTGCTGTATGTTTAACAATGAAAAATAACAGTTAACATCATGGCACTTTGGAGAAAATTAAAGTTTAAAAATGGATTTACTATACTTTAAGATATTTGTCACTTTGCAACATTCTTAATGGTTAGATATGTAAGTAGAAAAAGTATTTTTTCTGTGACTTTATAAAAAAATTAACTTTTGCTTTACTCATCTGTGATGAATGGCAGAAATGTCCTTCCTTACATAAAGTCATTTCCCTTAATACCTCGTAGGAAATTATGCCACTGTAGAGACAAGGCTTTTCTTGTTTGCTTTAAATGATTCCCAGGTTTAATATCAGTTATGCCCTGATGTCTATGCTGATCATGTGGGTACAGGAGTCAGAGGCTAAACAATCATCATTTTCACACTGCACACAGCACAGTTCACTTGACCCCATTAGCTACTCTTTAAAGGAAGGTTTACTCTGATATTTTACATTTGAAAAGATGCAACTTGAATTTAAGTAAACCTGATTTTTAACAGTGAGGAGGTTCAATGCTTCCCTGAAACTGAAGCACCTCAAACTGCTTCCCAGTTTTGGAAACTCAGCCTAATACTAAAGAGTTTCCTATTCACATTGCAAAGAAAAACATGAACTAAATCTCATACCATGACACCAGTGTGGATTTGTGCAATCTCTCTGCTTGCAGCTGACACGGAAGTGAACAGACATACACCAGGGAATTTGTGCTATGAAATTAGTGTTGCCATACAAGGATTTTCACAGAAAGACACTGGCCAAGCAAAAGTCTACTAAAAGCTTCAGGTAATGTTTGCCAACTTGTGCTTACAGATTCTCAGATCTGCTTTCAGTGATGCTTATCTTCTCTTACAGCTCTTACATAACACAGATTCCTTTCCTCAGTCTCTCTTAATCCCTTTTCCCCAAAATAATAATAATAATAACTTAAAAAGTGGTATATTTGGCATTTCTTCAGCCCAACACATTCATAACTATTGCTTTAGCATTAAAAATAAGAATTATCTGTGCTGTATATTACACTGCTTACTAACATGAAATGTAAGAAACACACCTCTTAGTCCTAGTTTGACCCTTTTTTTCAATTGCTTTCCTTGAGCCTGCTACTAACATTTCAGGTTTGATTTTGAGTACCAGTCACCATCTCTAAGGGCAGAAGTCAAGGGAGTCATTGTGGACAGCACCTATTTTATTCTAGATATGCTTTTTCCACTGGCAAAGTGGAACTCATTCCCAGCAGTGTGGCAGTAAGATAAAAAAGGAACTGATGTCCTTTTCCAGGCTGTGGCTGTACCGTGTGCAGTTCTGATGCAGTTAAGACAGCAAGTATAAAAGCAATAAATAGTATGAGGTTCAGTATTAGCTGCCCATTACTGTTGATTTATGCTGTACAGATTTTAACTTCTCAAAGAGTTAACTGAATTCTTTAATTAAACTGACACTTTATGCCATGTCCAACCCTTGCTGAAAGGGCCAGCCTAGAAAGGCACTCTTTGTATCAGTGTACAATTCCTAGTGTGAGTGTTGGAGCAAAGTCTACCAATTCTGATATGGAGTTAATAGTCTCCTTCAGGGTAGGATCAATATTCCCCATGAAAGCAGCCAGTCTTGACCTATTCAGTGTAAATATCTGCTCTCCTTGCTGTCATTTTAGCCTGAAGGGCATGAACAAAGCTCTAATTTCTATGTCTAGTACAGGGAAATCAGATGTTCAGAGAGAAGAGATTTGGAACTACAGAAGTGGTAAGTTCTTCATCATCTTGCTAAAAAATCTGAAATCCTTGAAGGATAATTTATTACATCACCTGATGCAACTTGTGTTCATTAAGCACTGAAAACCCTTCCTTGCTCGGAACACTGTACTGGCAAACTATACAGCCAGACCCTTTGTTCAGTCAGGAGCCCCAGAGACCACTCCTGTATTAAAATTCTAATTTGGCAAAATTGTTAGAAAGTTCTAACATTTTAAATCTGGCAGCTGAAGGTTCAGCATAACAACTGTCCTGGACAACAATCAATACAAAAAGAAAATTCACACTAGGTGGCAAGGGCAGGATGTTGAGTTACTCATTTTATGCAAGTGCATCCAAATGGAGAGATGTTTATCCATGCAGAAACAAACGGAGTAACAATTGGCACAGTTCAGAAATGGAGAATTCAGACACATTCCTCAGCTGACATCAAAAGAGGATTTATGTATTCAAAGCCTTCAAATTCAGACTGGTCAATCTTCTTCACAATATCACTATTAGGATTAAAGAACAGTCATTAGTTGAGCAAAATTAAAAAGATAACATCAACTGATAGTTTGACTCAAATTTTAAACCTGTTCAATGGACTGCAATTGAGAAAATTTCCCTTCCCTTTTTTGTCCCTCTATACTTTTACAATTACCACTAGGTTTTTTTTAACCCAAATAATGGTACCAAAACACAAAACCCCTCAAAAGCAGTGACTGGGTGTCACTCACTATCCCACAAAGCAGTCTGCAAGGTTTGCAGTTTCAAAACTTGCCCTAAACAGTCAGTTTTGTAAGGACCTGAAAACATTAGGACGTGATAGATACTGCACCTGCATCAGGAACTTTTCTAAACATAATTTGTACAGTCTACATTTAGAAAGGGATGAGGAAGGAAGTTGGATTTCACACCTGATTAAGGTGCACAGGTAACATTTAGTATACACTGTTTATGTTTACATTCTATGTGAATGTTATATAAAACCCTATAAAAATTCCTAAAATGTGAACAGCAGCGGCTCAGTCAAGCTAGAAAGATCCTTCCCTCTGCATCCCAAATCAGGGCCTCTCAAGAGTAAGGAACCACAAATCCACTACCAAAATCAAGCACATTATCATGCACTTTATAAATGCTTTTCAGCCAGGATAATCTCATCTGACTACTAACAATATAAAACACCCCAACAAGTGAAAAAAAAAAGCTTCTTCTCTTCTCTGAACTTCTTAAATTCTACATTACTTACTCATCATCTGGAGTGAGCTGCACAGGTTCATTGGTGAATTGGGAATCAAAGTTATCCAGACCAAATTCTCCAGATATATTTGGTTTAAATGGAGGCACAACTTGCTTTTGCTCCATCTGTGAATAAATGCACTTAGTCACACTGAGAATGAGTTACAACCTATTGAACTATATTTAAACATGGCTAGGAATTACTACTAAGTTTATTTTTTATACTTTCTACAATCATTCTAATAATTTACTGCCTTTACTGTGTGTTAAAGGGAAAAAAGATTGTGTATTGTAATTCTGGTACAACATAAATTAAAAGCTTAATGTTTTTGACCTTAAGGTCCTCTCTTAGGCTCAAAACAACAACTTTGTCACTGTATGCGAAGAACCTCAGCCAAGGCAGGGGGCATTCACATACCAGATCCCAATCAACGTTGCGGAAGAAGGGATGTCCCTGGATATCTGCAAACCCTGTCTGAGGATGGCAGCCCAAGCGTTCCTTTGGATCCTGTGCAAGAAGAAAATATTTCTAAATGGATGCCACAGCCTACACATGAATAAAATGCCAGTGTTACAAATCCCATGAGAAATGAAACACCAGAGTTACAACGAATGCTGAAGAACTAAATTAGCGTTATTTATTTTGGAAACTGCCCCAATTTACCCTCTGAAATAGGGAGGAATATATGGAAGCCCTTAACTAAATTTTATATAAATGACTATGCTGTTTTTCTTCATTTTCATTCAGACCTGCTAAACATTCCATAGGTTTCAGAGCAGGCTTGGTTAGATTACTAGTGAATTTGATTCTTTACCCCCACCTTCTCTTGCTCTTTCTTCCCTGAACAGATTATGCCAGGAGATCACACTGGGGCAGTAACTGCAGTTGCTGGTAAATATTGTGGAAAGAAGCTTATTTTAACAAGACAATTCCATCTCCAGGTACAAACACGCACACACTACCAGGGAGTTGTAACAGTGTGCAGTGAATGCTGTGACTTTCTTAGAATAATTTATCCAAAACTGGTTTCTCCTGTATCTCTTTCTTCCCACTCATGTAACACTCACTAAAAGCCAGCAAGTGCTTGGACTCATCACCCACTACCGCACATGCATCTTCTGACTCTCAGGCTAGAGAGCATCCACCAAGCAGTGAGAACATCCTGCCTCTGCATCTCCCTCCAGGAACTCATTAGAAGCTATCCAAGTGATTTGCTAAGCTGCTTCTCTCAGAACCACCTTAAATTTGGTAAGTGTTGAACCTCCAGGTTAACAAAATCGTGTGGAGCATTTCTATGCCTTTCACTTTGGAATTTGCTCATAATCCCAGCCTGAGGACCAGGAGATTCACATTTTAAGAGAAGTATCTAGAATAGGGCCCCCAGCCCCAGTGAAATTCTGCTTTAGGCTCTCACCTTTTCTACCCTGTTTCTGTATATGGCAGATAAAGTACATCAGCTCTTACCTTGTTAAGGAAACTCTTTAGAACACCTGCCGCTTTCACAGAGAGGGATCGGGGAATTCGGATCTGTTTTTCCAAAATTACTGCAAGAAAACAAGGTTCCTATCAGCCTTTGCATTTTTGAAGTTAGTTTAAAGCTTAGGTAGAAGCAAAGCACTGAAGTGTAGGAACACTCATGGTACTTACCTTGGAAGAGATAATCCTCTGTGTTCTGATCAGGGTTGTCAGAACTCCCGACGATGTCGAACGGCGACCGGCCCGCCATCATCTCAAACATCAGCACACCAAGGGCCCACCAGTCCACGCTGAAGCCTAGAATTCAAGACAGAAAACACCACTGGAGATATTTCACAACAAAAATACCAACACCTCTGGGGCTAAAAACAGAGAGAGGAGAACAAGTTCAAAAATGTAAGTATTGCCAGTCTTTCCAATTAGCCGAATAAAGGAGAGATAACGACTGTAGCAGACATTACGTGGATCATTATGTACACAACAGGAGGAGATGCTGTGCAGAGGAAATGCAAAGAGGTTAAAGGTTGGTGTTAAGCCCTTAACAAGGGTTTAGATAGTATTTAAGCCTAGTCATTACTATCCAACAGTGCATTATCCATGGTGGGAGATAAGGCCAAGAAGGAACTGTGTGAGTCTTAATAGCAGCAAGTCAATCATTCATGAAGCAAAGCATATCTCCCCTACTATTCACTGCTAAAGGAAATCCCAGTAGCCAGGCTGGGGCTGATACAGTCTGGCTGGCCCAGAAAGCTTGTGATAAGCAGGAGTATCTGAAGCCAGTATGAAAGAGACATTTGATTGAAATAAGATGGTAGATTAAAAAAAATATGTATAGGGACATCTACTATCTAGGCCTTTTGCAATGAATTTGTACCTAATCTATCATTGCTGCCAAATGTAAAGCTCCAAAACCAAACACAATTCCAGACTGCAGGTATATCATTAGTAGTATCTAAAATAGTTATAAACAGTAATAAATTTGGAAGACTCAAGCTATTCTTCAAGACTGTTCAAAAGAATATAAAATGTGCAATGCAGAGTATTTCATTTGCTTTGTGTGATGTTTTCTGCTGTTCCTTTGAAGGCTTTATTTACTTTTTCAGCCAGGATGTTGAATCAAGACTCATCATGTGTCTAATGGAGATTTTTACTTTCTACTGCTTAAACAACTCCAATAAGAAGAGATAAGGTGAAAGGTATAAAGTAGCAACAAAAATTCCACTTACCATAATCCTCTCCCCGGAGAATTTCAGGTGCAATATAGTTTGGAGTCCCACAGAACGTGCTGGTTGTGTCACCAGGCCTCAGACCCTCCTTTAGGAAAAGATGGGAAGAAAATACTCTACAGTTAACTGAAGATCCCCCACTCCTCTGCTAAGAGCTTCACTTTGAATCAATTAAGTCTTGAATAACCAGCATTATGGCAATTCCATGGCAAAGTCAAAGCTGTGCTCCAGTGTCTTTGTAGTGACAAAAGTTTTCCCAGAGGAAATGTGCAGTGCCACAGAACCCAAACAGGAACAAGTGACTGATAATTTCAACCTCTTTTGAAATCACCTTATCCTGACTATTTCAGCCAACCCCTCCCAGACAAGTTGATCCAGGAGCTTTATGAAATCATTAACAGTACATGTGAGTGTAGTCTGTGCACTCTGACATTTGCCTTTTCTCCACGTGTGGGAAGTGAAATGAATATACAGGCTGAGTGCACTGTGCGCAAAGAGAGACCTTGAAGTTTCACTTTTTAAAGTCTCTGCATCTTTTAATTTATAACAATTTCTTAATTGTTGATTTTCCTGGCTAGCAAGAAACTAGATCTTACCTTGCACATGCCATAATCTGTGAGTTTAATATGCCCTTCAGAATCTAGGAGCACATTATCCAGTTTTAAATCCCTGTAGATTATCCCTCGCTCATGTAAATAGTTCAGTGCTAGACTGATTTCAGCAGAATAAAACCTAGTGTAGAAAGAAATACTGATTGCTCAAGTAATCAAAAACCAAAAGCATAATAATGCAGTCTCAGTAGTATGGTATTTTCTATACATAATCCCAAGTATTCTATTATTTTTCCACAAGAAGTGACAAATCGTTTATCATCATACAAATGTTTCTACGCACTTCAAAAATTGTTTTTAGTTAATACTAATGTCTCCTGCAATCATCCCTTTTATCTCACCAGCTGAGATTAAGCATATGCACCAAGAACTCAGCATTTGCCTGGACAGCTGGTACTGGTTGTTGTATAAGAAACACATTGATATCATTCGACATTAAAAAAAACCCCACAAAACTGTTTTTCTAGAAAAAAAAAAGCACACTGAAGTCATACAGAGTAATACCAATGCAAACTACATCTAAATGCTTCTTCTTACAGTTCCTTCTCGAAACAAAAGCATGGTGGCTTGCAGCAGCAAAAGGAGGATGCAATTTCACATTTCTTAAATCCTTAACATCTGGAGAGGATTTGCTGGCTCATCCCTCATAATCTTTGCACTGCCGCACTGTGTCAGAAAACCATTGTTATGATGCAAGAAATCTGGAATGAGACACACCTGGCATGTTCCTCTGGCAGCTTCCTCTGCCTCTGCATATGGAACATCAGATCTCCTCCATTGACATACTCTATAACAAAGAATAACCTGGAACACACAGGATTGTTACAAATGACTGTGTGCATGGCTGAAAGAGGTGTGAGATGTTACAGGTCTGTTATAGAACAACGCCTGTTCCACCCCTCCCATCTCTGGCACCATGGCTGGTTTTACCATTTTCCCCTCCTTTGAATAAATTCCCGAAGTTAAAAAAATTCCTTCATTGCTAAAGGAATGTAAATAATCCTTCCCATATTCCTCATCCATTACAAGTACTCTTTGTCATTACTACACACGTGACTGTATAGAGCCACACCAGTTTCTATGCACAAACCACAAAAAATAAATTAAAAATCTAGTTTTCCTTCCTGATCCCTTTAGTCTCCTTTGTTTGTGGTTAATACTGTAAGTGTATTACAAATACTCTTTCTTCTCACTTCCCTGCATTAGCTTGTCACCTTTTCGAAACAGCAGGGATACTGATTAAATATACAATAACTGGATTTTATATGTACTTAAAGGTATTACTGTATAGAATAGAAAAATAGTAATTTTAATCTCTATTACTTGGTTTTCCTTTTGAAAACTCAGATTCTATTTTCTAAGTCTTGCTCACAGATTTGTATTCAAAGAATCCAGGCAAGTTTGAGACAATTATTCCTTGGTTTTCATACTTCTGATTTTCATCTCCCCAAGCCTTTTTCCTTCCATTCTACATTCTCTTCTATCACATATTCTCAATCCTTTTTTTCCTACTAGCTGCACTTCTCTTCTACCCAGAATCCTTCCCACCACATCTACCAGTACTTTTCATTCTTCTGCATTCTCCCCATCCAAAAACCTTAGATGCACATGGCACTTGGATCACAAAATACTACCAAGATTTACAAAACATTGACTTTGCTATTTAACACTTTATGTAACAAATTTAGGCTTTTGAGGTGCCCGATAGGATGAAATATTTTTAATAAGACTATTTTATTATTAATTTATTACTTTTACCTGCTTTCTGTCTGGAAGCAAGAGTGCAGTCCGACCAGAAAGGGATGATTTGAGGCCTGTTCAAAGACGTGTTTCTCTGTCTGAACCCAATCAATATCCTATTTTTTGAAAAAAAGTGACATTCAGAGAAGGATTGTTGCACTTCTCAGGTAAAGTATTAATGACAACTAGCAGAAAGACATTCAAGGGCTTTGCTGTCCTTGTTTTACTTGCAAGAAATTAAATATTCTATGGTTCTGAAATGTGAAGCAATAGCTGATAGCATACTTTTTATTTCCTGGATGTCCTTTACTCTTAGCCTCACTGTGAAACCACCTTGGGAATGAAAACACACTGATCTATAAAAATAAACTGGTGCAGGGAAGTGTAAAGTAGCACCAAGAAATAAAGAAGGAATCAATGGTAGACTAAGAAATAAATGCAAAAGCTCTTGGACAGCAAGCCACAGTCACTCCAATGTTTTCAGAGTGGCCTAAAGAAACTCAAGGGAAATCCTCAGTAACAAGAGATTTTTAGCAGTTTAATAGTGCAATCTCTGACATATTTTCACTAATCACTGTGCAAAAAAATTTAAAATGGGTGTTCGATTTAACAAGCAATTAAAATAACCTGGTGAGATTTCTTGTGACAAAAACTTGAACATATGAAAATCAGACTCCACCTGGCTACCTCTGCCTTGTGAACCTCCTTTAGAGCAGTACAAGAAACCACATGCAGAATTCTCACTGAGTGCTGCAGCCCAGACCTGGCTCCCACCTCATGGGGGACACTGGAGCTGTCTGGAAGAACTGCCCAGTTCACTGAGAACACCTTGCCCACCTCATCATCGTTGACGAGCTCTTTCTTCACCACTTTCATGGCATAAATGCGCTCGGTTTTCTTCAGCCGAACCAGCAGCACTTTGGCATAGCTGCCCCTTCCAATGACTCGGAGCAAATCAAAATCCTGCAGGCCCAGACTGGAGGAAGCTTTGCCACTTTCCCTAATGCTCATTGCCTGTGGATAAAGATGTACTGAAATGAGGATGCAGCCTTGCCAGTGTCAGCAACTGCAAAAGTCAGCATTTCAAACAACATTTCAAAATTAATATAAACAAGTAATTCAATTAACACTTGTTATCTTAAGACTGTACTGTCCTGGAAAGGAATGTGCTGGGAAACAAAGGGGGCAAAGGAGACTTGGCAGATAAGAAACAAACCAAACTGGGAGAATTTGGAACACTTTCTAAATAAAAGCACATCTCAACTCAAGCTTCAAATAAAGCAGCATGCAAGGCACACATGCACACATCTCAGGAGCAACCCAAATGTGCCCTCTGTGCTGATTTTCAGTTTGTGGCAAATTAAACTACTGAAATCTTGAAATTGAGACACACAAGCTTTAGATCTCTGAAGATCCTCATGGGTTCCTTCCAACTTCAGATACTCTGTGATTCTATCTACAGAATTAGCTTGGATAAGATATTTTACCTCTTTTTCTTCACCAACATGGTCCAGGCTCTCATGACTCGAGGGATTGTATGGTATCACTGGAGGTGCAAGAAAAATTTATTAGGCTGATGCAACACAATAGGATTTTCTTCTGCCTTAAAATTTCCACCATCAGAGAAACACAGTATAAATGCTTCTATTGCAAGCATTCAAAACTGATAGGCTGGCATTAGGACCATCACTCTGATTGCCACAAGAATAAACATCTTTGGCCACCACTCCAGCAGAAGCTCTGCTAATGCTGTTAAGGGCTTGGTTTTGGGTTTTTTTTTTCGCTTGATCACGGTATTTAGCTTACTAAATGTAACTGACAGCATGAATTCTTCTTTGTTTAGTCGAGTTTCTAAAACTGGTAAGATGTGGAAAACTGGAATTTTTAATTTATATCCCCCTTAGCATTAAGAACCTGTCTTATTTTTCTTATTCTATGAAAAAGAAGGGTTTTAAAATAATTTTACTTCAGAGTTAATTTTTCAGCAACTTATAGTAATTTAAAGAAAAAAATTATTGATCTTACCTGTTTCTACATTATCTGAATGCACTGATGATGGATCCATAGGCATTACTGGCTCCTGCAAACATAGACAGGATTTTTGTTATAGACTGTCCAAGTGTCAGACATAGTATTTTAGAGTCAATAAATGAAATTAAAGACCCCTGAAGATTATAATCTAGCTACTTTTAAACTTGATTAGTCAACATAGTTACTAAAACATACACAATGAAATAAATAACTGCATTCTTTATTTTCACTATTTTCAGGAAGTCATGACACGTTCCCAGAAGCTGCATAAGTGACAGCTTGGTACAAAAGAGAAAGAAATACAGCAGATGAGAAGTGAGATAGAAAAACTCAAGTCCTTCAGCAGTATATATTAGCCAAAAGAATTCCCAGAATATAGACCTGTAGCTGTCTTAAATCAGGAGCAGTAATAATCTCAATTTTTCTCAGGACTTAAGAACTGAGGATGATTTAATTTCCTGGGAGAAAAGTAAAAATTTCTACTTATTATATTCCTTTGCTGTAAATCTGAAATAATCCAATAATCTATCAGATATTTAGAGGATTTACTCCACCCATCCACTTTGAAGATGTAAAATAGTGTGGACATATATATATGCTATGCAACATCCCAGTGAAGGATGGGATAAATGTACCTTATATATGACAAGGCAAATAATGTGAGATGTGCAGATTAGACTCCTGTCTTGCTATAAATTGCAATTTTGCTTGGTGAACCCCAAGCTTTCTTGCAGAAGTCGTGGTAACCATAAAAAATTATGTTTCAACTACTTCGATTATTTGCAGGCTGCTGTTTGTAAACTAACGGTATAAAATGAGGGGGGTGTTATTTGTTTGACTGGTTGGTTGCTGCTCTTTTGAGACAATTTATCAGGTCAGAGCCAGCCCAGAGGTGTAGTGTGTGTCGGCCACACTCAATGTTGACAAGCTTGTGACACTTCTTGTGAACGAGGAGCTTGCAGTTGATGCACTTGTAGCCCTGGCGCCCCAGGCCCCATATCCGGTCAGTGCAGATGGCACAGTGAGCTCTCTGCAATCAGACACCAACAAAACTCATTAAACAGCAAAACTGAAGAATAAAACTATTCAGACACGTGTGCATTAACCAAGCTCATCTCCTCTTTTCTCTGTAGGTGAGTCCTTACAGAGGAAGGCAAGAGAGCAGAAGCTTCAACACCTTAAACAACCAGACAACGCGAATGGGAAGATCACCACTCACTGAAGGACATTCACAAAACAACTCCAAAGATCCATGAAAACAGGGTGCCTAACAGGGCAAGAGTGGAAACTGATTTAACTGTGGTGCCTTGACAGCCTTTAACCCAGATGAAGTCATAAAACAACAACAAAAAAACTGAAGTTAGACATGAGGATGCTCAAGATGAAGTTTAGTGGAGATGATCTCAAGCATTAAGCACACAATACACTAAGCTTAGAGAAGAAGGAAAGATTATTGAAGCTGTCAAGGGACCTGACTTAAATATTTTGGGTTTGGTTTTTGCTGTTGCTGTTTTTAAACACAGCAGAGCCTTCTTGGTTCTTAGCTAATTATATCTGACCCTTGCTTCCTGAAAACATTCTGAATGGTTTGTTATTTTCAGTCAATTACATGGCACCAGAAACAGGCTGCCTGGGGAAGCATCTCAGCTTGCTCCTTTAAAAGTCATGAAAGAAAAGTCTGTGCATCATAAGCAAGTTCAGACCACTTTATTCCCAGAAGCTGAAAAGCTGAATATCTACTTTCAGCCATCTAATACATTCCAGTTTGCCCTTTGGGAAGATTTTAAGGGAAAACAGGAGCTTTGACATTATGCTTTCAGAGTATATGTGAAGTGAATTGCAACCAATTTGTTTCGGTTTTTTCTATTTCAAGTTCCTGATGATTTAATATTTCTTAAGTTTCCTGGAGGTACAGGATTGCCAGAAGTGCATAGACAAACAACAAAAATGAGAATAAAACTACCTGATAACTTTTCAAGGCAGTGGCATCACCATTATGAAAATAAGGCATCCCTGTATCATGGCTTTAAGTACCCAACAAGAGTCTCACCCTGTTAAATCGTTTGGCTTGGAAAGTGTGACCATTTGCACAATAGAGCTTTCGCCACCGGCGGGCGCCTCGGCGATAAATGGACTCTAAGAGGAAAAACACAGGATTATATCCAGACAAATACAAACACAGAACTACAACATCTTCTCCTGGAAGTTTCTGTGCAGAGCAGCCTGCAGGGTAACGTTTCACTCCTGTACTTTACAGAAACAGAGGAATGTTCCGAGTACCTTTTTTTTCTTTTTTTTTAAGTTTTGAAGAAAATTTGAAGTAGAATATCCTGATCAACTCAAAGTTAATTCTAATTTTTCTGAAGTTAAAAGGAACCGTGAGTCAAGAGAAGGTAAATTGTCCAAACAATACAAGCACTTGTGTGCAAAGTATACACATACCTCAGCTCAACTTGGGGAGAAGCTGTGGGGAAGGGAAAGGAGGAAGGAAGGTGAATTGGGAGCATGTCCTGATTTATAAGATTGCTCGACAAATCCTCCAGTGTTTTAAATCCACAGCTGCCACTATTAATTTTTTTTTCGTTTTTTTAAACTATTACTTTATTTTTCATTATTTGAGGCATGTCAGAAACCAAAACTGAAGACTAAGATATGAAAAACTACATTGAGCTGTAAATCTCTTTCTGATTGCCTGCAACCTCATTTTTCAGATAACCAGCATTACCCATTCTGCCCAAGTTAACTTTTAAACATGCACATGTGGATTGGATTGGTCAGAGATTTGGATACCAAGCTGACAGATGCTTGTGTGCATAACACACACACACTCTTTTTTATAAAACTTTAAGACTGGAGGGAAATAATGTCTTTAATGTCTAGAACATTAGTTAACACACTAGAGGTTTTTGGAGAATCGTCCTGATAGCACCTAAACATCCATTTCAAATGAATTAACCACAGATCTGTAAACAGTGACACGACAAGTCATTATCATTGGTTATAAGCCTTTGCTCAAAACTGTCAGCCAGCAATCTGGCAATTCCCAAAAAGACAGGAATAGGATAAAAAATTATCATGATAGAAGAGGCAAAAGCAAGGAAAGCAGAGTGACATGAGTAGTTAACAGGAATGTGAAATGCTTATTAACAATGATTCAGAAGTGACAAACAATAAGTTTTGCCAGACTTCCTATTCCTTTTAAATATTTGATTTTTACAGATTTGCATTATTAATATTCATAAGTGCAGGGATGCCAAACCAAAAAAGATCAAAATCTGCCAAAATAGGAAATCTGAACTGATTTTCTGTATTTCTTAGCTGAAATGCCTACTTACTATCTTCTCCTGGACAAGGCATGCCAGGCCGCTCTGGGACACAAGGAAATACTGCAAGAAAGACATTAACTTCTGATTAGCTTTCATTTCAGACAGAAAATAAATCTTTGGGTTAAATACAACACTCCTGAAAGACATTCAAGCACCTACAGAACAGCACTGACTGCATTTCAACAAAACCTTCTTTAAGAACAGGTGAGCTGCAAGCCACCACAAACCCCTTCTGCTGGGCAGAGCAGTGACATATATGAGAAATACACACAAAAAGCAGAATAAATGAAGCTATTTCTTAAAGACAGTAACTAGAAAAAATAATGATTTTAGTTTTTCATGTGGCCAACCTTCACAGTTAGTCAAGATTTCCAAATATTGTAAATGTTTTATATGACAGTGTCCTAACAGCTACATAGGATGTTGAGTATGTAAGTATTTTTTTTCACAGTTTACTTAGCTTCAGTAACACCACCCATCTTTTACAATTTATTTGGCTTCAGTAACCATCAGAGAGAAGTACAAATGTGGACAGACAGCCCTGGTGCCAGTTTAATCAGAAGTTTATGAAACACAGAAATGAATGGAGAAAGGCAGAAGAAAAATTCAATCTGCACAGAAGCAGTGAAATATAGCTACAGATGGATTATATTCTTCCCCTTTTTAAAACTCTCTGTGGGAAGCTGGAAAGCTATCTTTTCCTTTCAAATGGGCTGATGATAAACTAGATATTTTGCATCTTTTTAAGATAAGGAGCCTGTTAAGACTCTGTGGTGTAACACACCAACACTTCATAATGATGACTTTTCTGCTCTAATCTCTGATAAACCAAGATCGACCTTCTACTGATAAAAAGTTACAAATAGCTAGAAAAATATTCTGGAGAAGCTATCAAAATAGGCATATAACCCTGAAGAATAAAAATTGAACAACTACATGTTAAACAGGGGCATGATAGTATTAAGTTTAAAATTGAAGTACTCAATTTTAGAAAAGTCAAACTTTTCATTACTCTGCCATCACAAATGGAGCTCATTAACTTTTTTTCCCAATAGAGATGCTGCTCTAAAGCACTTATCCATAATCAAATTCAGGATAAAAAATATATATCTGATAAACAAACAAATAAATAAATAGTACTTTATCACTTCTACCATTTGCTGCCAGCAAGTGGCTGGAGGCACTTGGGCTGAATGAATGAAGAAACAGAGACTGCATTTCATGAATAAACTAACAGCAAAATATTTTTTTCTCCCTTAATTTAATAAAGAAGAGCTAAAAGCACAGTGAATGGTCATCAGCACCCCTTGACAGGATGGCCACAGGCCTGAGAGGAGAAGGGTGTGAAAGGCACAGGAATGGAAGGTAAGAATTCCACTCATTCACAGGCACAAACATGAGCAGCAGTAAATTTCAGTAAATTTTACCTACCATGGATCAGAAGCTCTGAATCCTTGTTTAGTTCATACAACCGAAAGGCCTCTTCTAACTCCAGCTGAGAGGAAACAGTACATGGATCTCCTGTGGAAAGAAAATAGCACAAAACTCAACCCAGTCAGTTCCATACCATTCAGTTGCTCCCTCACAGTTAGTTCCAGCATAATTATTGTAGAAAATATCCAATATCCTCAAATGTGGGATTTATTTTTAACACTGTTCAAAGAGTACATCTGAAAACAGAGTCATATTGAGTTCCTTCAGAGAAAACAAAAATATGGGATACTGCCAAGAGGCAAGCAGATCATAAGCATGAAACATCATTGCTACAAGCATGGCTACACATATTTCAGTACAGGAGGTGCGGGTTATATTCCAGCACCTACAAACCTTCTAAGATTACCTTTTATTTCATGGATTTTTAATTAGAACTGAGTCAATTCCATTTTCACAGCTGCTTCAGCACTGCCAAGACTTGCACCAGAAGCTGCAAAAGCAGTTAGAGCTCGTGTCTTCTCAAACCTCAGGGGAAACTTTTGACAAATAACGTAATCTAAGTGCAACACCCCGTTTTTCTGATTTGTAACTACTACTTTCACACTCACATAACTATTTGAAATAAAATCCCTTAAAGAAAGGACACCAAGGCAGAAGAAAGGTGGGAGTTTGTTGGCTTTGTTTCTTATTTTTTTAATAAAACAACTGCAGTTTTGTTGACCATTTGTGATGGTGCAGACTAAATTACATGCCAAATCCTTGATGATAAAGTTTCTCAAACTTTTCTGTTTTCTGTTTTCTTTGGTGTCTGATGCAGATTAGTAACATTATTAAAAAATTAGCCCCCTAAAAGAATAAGCCTTTTTCAAAATAATACTGTAACTGAAACATTTTAAAAACAATGTTGAGTCTCAATTATCACTGCCCCAAAGAAAGAAAACACTTCTAGTTATTCGCACAACTTTTTCCCCCCCGCTTCATCTACACAAGACGTTCTGTGCAAGAACAAGGGCTTTATCTCTGCCTGCTTGTCCTCCAGTATGAGCAGAAGTTTATTTTTAGCCCAAATCCCATAGAGCAAGTCTGCCTTTCCATATTTCTGATTTTTAACAGAAATACTACTTTCCATGTCTTTAAGTGGCGAACTGGTTATGGATAACCAAACTGGGGGAAGGCAGAATCATTTCCATCCTGGCTAAACTGAATCCAGTCTGGAAGGTTTATTGCTTTGAGTCCTCAGTCAATACCACAGTTAGAAAGTTCACAAGCAACAGACCATTAACTATTCTCTTTGTGTTTTATACTGCAAGGTATCTAAATTAATACAGCCCCTGCTAAAGCTTTTCAGTGGAACCACACACCCAGCAGCAGGAGGTATTTCAACTCACCCCACAAAAGCTTTTCCAGAGAATTTGTTTTGTTTCTAATGTATCACAATGCATTTGTTTCCAATGTATCTTCCCCCAGTACAGGAAGGACAGGGACCTGCTGGAGCCAGCCCAGAGGAGGTCACCGAGTTGATTAGAGGGATGGAGGACTCAGCTATGAGGAAAGGCTGGGAGAGTTGGGATTGTTCAGCCCGGAGAAGCTTTGGGGTGACCTAATTGTGGCTTTCCAGAGCCTGAATGAGCTGACAAGGAAGGTGAAGAGAAACTGTCTACAAGGGATGGAGTGACAGGACAGGGGGAACGGCTTCACACTGACAGAGTGAGTTTAGATTGGATATTGGGAAGAAATTCTTCTCTGTGAGGGTGGTGAGGCCCTGGCACAGGTTGTCCAGAGAAGCTGTGGCTGCCCCATCTATGGAAGTGTCCAAGGCCAGACAGGATGGGGCTCCGGGCAACCTGGGATTGTGGAATGTGTCCCTGCTCATGGCAGGGGGTGGAACAAGATAATCTCTAAGGTCCGTCCAACCCAAACCATTCTGTGGCTCTATGCATTCTATGCTATTGCTAAAATATAAATAATAAATGTAAATGGTCCATTTTAGGAGTTCTGTCTTTATTGCTTCCTGCACATCAAAATCCTCCAGATGAGTCTTTGAAGCCACTGGTCATTTTCCACCAAACCACTTTACCCTACAGCTGGACACCTGGCCACCACAGTGCCCACCCACAGCACAAACTCACACTGTGCAGAGCAGGGTGGGACGAGAGGAACAATTATATTTACTCAGACTCACTATGAGAATCAACAAACCAGTTTTTCTTCATTTGTTTCCGACACCTGTGCAAATAATTCTGTGTTTCCTTTTGGCAGAAGCTAAAGAGGGTCTCAAGAACAAGCAAACTCAGAGCAGAAGGTTTACAGACATCTCTCTCAACAGGCTTGAGTAGTACAAATTTTGCAGTCAAAGACAGCTGGGATACATAGGAAAATATTTACTTTTGAGTTATACAGCGAGAAACAATAGACTGAAGACACACACAAGTCCAGCGTCCATCCCATAGGATGTTCCAGAAGGCAGAGTGAAGCTGAACTGACCATGTATGGAAAAAATATAAATTTGTCTAAAATCAAATCAAGTTCATTCTGTTTACCAGTTGTATCTGAAGATTTTGGAAATGACTCCACTCAATTAAATTATATCTTTGTGTGCCATTACCTCTGTGAAATCAGAGTAGTTACATATGAAGCCCTCCTCTTGCAAAGGCATTTACTATATGACAAATCAAAACCTTAGTGTCCAGGTAAATCCAGTTTAGTCAGGAAGCAGTGATGCCCCAGACCCCTTATCTTCTCTCAGACTATAAAAAGCATGAGTAATAGTGTAACAAGAACCAGCCTACAGCACACACATTTCCTCATGCTACTGTTAAACAGTGAACTTCAGTTTTGGTGAAGAGGATGTGATACAGGAATTTTCCAGTAAAGCAAAACAGGTTTCTAGAAAGAGTATCAACGGAAAACACTACAGAGTGGTGCTGAGAGAAGAGGCAGGGAGCTTGGCAAGAAGCCATGTATTGTACATGCAGGAATTATTCACAATGAAGACAGCAGGATTTGCTTTAAACACACTCCTCATTGGCAGATTAACTTTTTCTCCACTGACATTAAACTGTAAATCAGTAATTAAAGCAAACATGGATTGCTTGTGAAAACCAAATCCTACACATGAAAACTGTTCAGGCAAACTGCAACATTCCTTTTTTTTTAATAAATCTATCTCTAATTAAAGTGCAGAAATTGAGACAGAAAAAACTGTGGCTTCAAGTAAATTATTGAATCAGTACAAAATGTTTATTAAAAGAATATATGTATTTCCTGCTACGACTGACACTGCAGACTCCTCCACTGCAGTGAGTCCATTATTTTCCTGATGATAAAACAACACAGCCAGCTTATTATAAAGTAGATGTTCAACTCCCAGTAGCTCTGCTGCACAGTTCAGTCATAAACACTGTTCATTTTACTGTACTGCATCTGCCTGGTATAAATAACTTTGGAATGATGAGGAGAAGAAAATACCCCACCTGCTCAGACTCCTAAGACTACATAATCTTCAACACACCTGCCTATATGGCACTTCCGAAAATCAACTTTGCTCCACGTTTAGCTTTAGACTCTGAATAAACTGGCAGTAGCCCAATCTGAAACAGGAGGAAACAGTTCCATAAGCACCATTTATGCTGATGGCTGCATGCAAACACCAACCACAGCCAACAAATCACTGCACACTGCAGCCTTTTATGTACTGCATCAGCTAAAATAACTCCACAGCAATCTCATAATTCAGAGGGCTCTTCGTTGTAGCTGTAGCTCAAAACCTACGTGTGGGATGAACTAATTCCACTGAGAAAACAGAACCTACAAATAACCTTTAAAAAACATTACTGTACACACACAACTCAGTGGATGTTAACAGGGAGAACAGACTCTGGACTTTTTTCATCCAAGGTAAACTTTAAGATGGATAATGTAAGCACTAGAGACGAGTTCTCAGTCAAGGTTGTCACTGCACTTTAATGAAAAGTTACTACACATCATTAGCATTTGGAAGAAGTTTTATTATTAGCTTTGTGTTAATAGACTTTAGGTTCCTAAACTAACAGCTGAAAATAACATTTGAGATATAATGTTTTTGGTTACACGTGCAACTCATCTATACATTAAATTATATCAAGATTTTAGATAAATACTGCAATTTGTATAACTTAATGTCTGTTTAACTCTTTCAAAAATATAAGATATAAAGGGAATCTTCAGCAGTATAAAGGAATACTTTCTGTTGCCTTCATAAGAAATCCTAACATTGAATTAACATTTTCATAGTCACTGAGGTCTCGTTTGGTTTATAAAGACAGAGAGCAAGCTACACAATAAGTAGTGTGAAACAAATACCTCTTCATTAAGCTCTACTTAGGAAGGCACTGGAGTCAGATTATTTGTGGAGTCAGATTATTTGGAGTCAGATTCTATGTTTTACAAGATTATCTTATGAAGGCAGAGGGAAAGGAAAAGATGAAAGGGAAAGAAAAGCTGGGAAGTTGAGCAATGTATTGATGAGCATTGACTTACCTTCCTCATCAATCCATTTCATGGTGAAAAGCTGCTCGTTGTCAAAGGAGCACATGTCTCGAACTTCACTGCACAGCCCCTCGAAGGAGATGGAAGGCTCAAAGTAGGTTATCATGATGTCCCTGAGAAAGAGAAAAATAAACTTCAGAAACTATTCCACAAAACATAACATTGATCATCATCTTTAACACCTTCCATACACCACTAATATTAACCCCATCCCTGATGCAGCTCCCTCCAAAATGTTAAAGTAAAATAAAGTACCTAAGTTTACTTCTTATAGCAAAGTCAGGCTCCAAGTTATTTTTATTACTTGACATTTAATCCTTCAGAAAAACTCATATTTTATGCCCAAGTAACTATGAAGTGAGTTGCAGCAGCCATTAACTACACAGAGAAATGACATCTCTTGCACCAGTGGAAACTCGAGAATGAAATGCTGTAATGTTCAAAACATATTTCTGGTTTAACTTCCTCTTTAACAGTTATTTTGTTATTAGTATCAAAATGTAAAAACATATACATCTACTATAACTAAATTTTGATTGTGTAGATGTTATGAAAAATTAATGACAAATACTCAACAGATTTCCTAGCAGATTTGGGGGCAAGTGCAAATATTCAGAGTGCCTTTAAAAAAAGAGTGGTGCTTCACACAATGAAGAGGAAGGCTGACAGAGAGCCATATACTTATGCAGAATGGGTATTTCTGTGGTAATTTAAAGTGATTTAACCTGGTTTTAATATGTTAGCAAAAAATGCTGGCCCACTGTGTTGGCTGGGCCTTAAAGGGGAACAGGTGACAGGGCTCAAACCCTTAACCAAAGGAGCTGGGAGACACAATTAGAAGAAGGAGGAGGGCTGTTCACAACACACTTCTCAAACATAGCATAAAAGCTCCATGTTTGAGCTACAAGATTAATCTTTCCCTAAAAGCTCACCCAGCTGGATTTGCTCCGGTGGGTGCCAGCACCCAGGACTATTTGGGGGAGCTAAAAAAAAAACAATTGAAGCAACAAAGTTTTTACCTGGTCAGAAATCCCATCAAGGTTCCTATCAGACTGAACTGTACATATGCAGCAAGTTAAATATCTTTAGCTCATCATGTGCATGGGCAGATTGAGATCAAGAAGGTGACTTAACATAAAATGCTGAGGTTATGGAACCAGAACAATGCTCAGGAGGGGCAGGGAGCACACAGAAACCAAACTGCTTGCCTGAGGCTCCTCTGAGGGCAGCAGCAGAAACAAAATCAACTGGCCATTTCTAAGCACTGTGGAAGAACAGCGAGCCTGTTCTGGATTTATGAGCATCATCAGCTGGGTTAGGTTTAGTTAGGGGACAGACTCCAGTAATATACAGCAGACATGTGCCCAGGATAAACACAACACCACTTCAATAATCTGAATAAAGCAGTCAAAAAGCTGCTACATGATTTGGTAGAGGAATCACTCCTGTTCTTTCCACGTGAGACAAAATGCAAAACAAACAACAACTGGACCCTGGTATTTAGACACAGCACAGCCATTTAGCAAATGGGGCTTTATTTGAAAGCCCCAATCACATCCATGCAACACAGCAAACTCTTCTCTCAGACACAAAGGTCTCCCTTTGCATCTTCTATGGAAACACCAGCTGGGAACCCAATGCCAACAAGGCGGATCTGACAGCGTGTCACTGTCACAGACACACAGCAGCCACCACACAGCAAGCCTGTATTAGGAGGTGAAGCCTTAACCTGTATTTCCTGTTTTTCCAGGAAGGAAATAAGGCACTGCTTACTTAGCAGCTCCACTAAGCTTGCCATCCCTTCATTGATTCACATTTTAGCACAGATATATTCACCGTGGAGTATGTTCTTAAACAAAAAAATTAGTCCTGAAGAGTGCTGAGAAAGTACTTACATTTATATAAATTGACATTGCAGGGGTTTCTGGGATTGAACTAGTCAGTAGAGAGTTTGTTAAATGACTACTACTGCCAGAAAAGCAGAAAGTTACAGACCACACTTTTTGAGACCGTAATCACTGATGCTTCAGCAAAAACCGAAGATTAAAATATTAAAATAGATCTATCTGTACTGGAGCAAACAGGAAAAATCACAACATTAAGATGTACTGAACAGCCTTGGAATCTCTTCATATCCCTAAAGTAAAAGCTGGTACCAGCTGAAAAAAAATCTCTTTCTACTTGTGGGTAGCTTTAAATAGCAAACCAGTTTTCCTTCAGAAGGAAAGGAGATTTTAATTATTTCAGAATTTAAGCGTGTTCTCTAAATTACTACTCTAATACCTCTAGCAAGACGTGTATCAAACAGTTACCAAACAATTTGGAATATCTCTTCTGCTCTAGCAGACAGTAATCAGTCTTTCAGAGAACTCTAGCCAACAGCAATATTAAAAGAGAAAGATGATGTCAAGTATAAACAAGGTTCCACAAGCAATATCTACATAACACAGGAAATGAAAGGTTATAGGTCTCCCTGCTGCTTTATTTTACCATTTGAACTCCACTGATGACCCTGACATTTCCTTCTGACACAGGTCTCACTTTCTGGTTCTGTTGCCACACCTTTGTGTCTCCACACTTGCTGCCCCTAACACAGCACTGATGATGCCTTTGTTAGGAAAAAGCTGGATTCACTCAAGCCAAGAAGCAGCTAAAATCTAGTGAGAAAAAAAATTTTGCATTTTAAATAAAAGTTCGTTGACCAAATTAAGGGACAAAGGAAAGTGAATATGGACCATAGCCTGCTGACTTGCATTAAAGACACAAAATGTTTTCTTTTACTGAGATGTGGGGAAAATTTTCTTGACAATAGGCCTTTCCTTGTGATGAAGGTATGGTTATACACTGCTTGGAATAAGCACTTTTGTCACAAAGCTATTACAAGGTGAAATAAATATCTTTGTTTGTCCCCTCTTGGCACATATAGGAAATTAGAAGAAAATCTGATTCAAGCACACCTTTTGCACCACCACATCTGGAGGTACCAATTAACTCTTACTATGGAAGCACCAGACTTTTTACAATTTGTTTTAGCTCTATTATAGTTGGTCTTAATTGGGGACCTGCGAGTAGGAAACATGCAAATATACAAGACAGAACTTGTCCTGAATTACTTTAACTGAAAACGCTATCACTTCTATCTTTCATGAATATTAATAAAGATCATGTATTCATACCACTAGAAGGCCTGTCTGAGTCAATATCCTTCAAATATCAGAATCAGTAAAACAAATCTTAGGAAGACTGAGAAAAGGTAAATGGTAAACCTAAACACACTAGAGAACATATTTTAAATACATATAGAAGACCCTATTGTCCACCTTTCCTGAGATCAAACAGCTTTTCTCACTTTCTTTTACAAATCATCCAAGAGTTGTAATGTCCTTTAACAAAAAGAACCATCCAACACAAAAACCCAAAAACCAATGGCAACAATTAAACACAATTCCATATCTGTACCTCATTTCTCACTTTGATCTTGAGCTCCCATGAGAGAACAACCCTGTAAGAACAGACACTACTGCTTTCAGCTTCTCCACCTGCAGCCTCATATATCCCATGTTACGTATGGGGAAATGTACAGACACATTACCTACATATCCACACATGTATCACACACCTGGGCCAGTCATTAAGGCTTTTGGAAAGGTGTAATTAGAGCTCACTGCAATGAACCCCCACAGGACTCCTGGGGAATTCTGCTGTGTCAGTGTCATTTCTGTACTGTGAGCTGCAGCCACTGCCATTCACAACCATTGCTTTCCCCTGTTCAAGTCTGTTTTTCTGAAAAAAATATATTGTCAGAAAGCTAAATCAATATTGAAATAGCAAGAAGGGGGGAAAATGTATTCACAGGCTTAGTCCAAAGTTTTCTCAAGCTTCTGTTGTCAACAGATGACAGAAGACACTGTAACGAAGAACTGATCAAAAAAAGTGCCCAATATCACAAAAAATAAAAATAAATTATGCAAGAATTCAAGAATCCTTAAGAAATTAATTCCCTGGAAATCTTTATGGAGGTACATTTCGATTTTACAATTAGAATTTATTTTCTCTTTATAGTTTTTCCACTCATGTAACTAAAGTAATTAAGTAATTAAAATTAAGAAAATAAGCAGGTTTAACATGTATCATGAGAGGACTGTCAGGTGTGTTCTTTGTGTAAACCAATCAAACTGAAGGCAAGCAAAGCATTGGTATCTACCCCTTTTTATTAAAAATCTAACCTACATAACAGCCTACACAGCTGAAACAGCATAAAATCTACGTCAGGCACTGAAAGAATACACACTAGCAGTTCTGATCGTGACAGAAAAATGGTTATTATAGAGATTTGGTTTTGCTTCTTTTTAAAATCAGCATTCTACAGGATTCCTTGAGCACAAGCAGTGAATTATACCTACCTGTTCTCTACTCCTACAACATAAGCATGAACAATGCAACAGCTTCTTCTACTGACCTGACAAAAAGCATCTCCAGCAAATGAGATAAGACAAAAGGCAAACTTTGAATATCATCAGAGTGCTGAAATGGTTGTAATTACAGATACTGATCAGTGCCATACACTGGGAGCTGCTATACATTGTTATTGCATCAACAAAAATCCACCTTTGGAGTAACAGAGTGAATTCCTAAAAACCCCCTCAGGAACCTCTGTTACACACACTGCACAGATCACAGTAACTCTTTAAAATACATAACACTATTTTAAGAATTTTAAACAACCAATCCTATGTGGAAGATAAGCAAGCACAGTTTAACTGAGAGAAGGAAATACCTGGAAAAACTCAACTTAATGCCCTAATTCCCAAATCTCCAGGAATTCCCCACCCCCTTAGTCTCATGATCTGTGTTCATTTTTAGGAAAATTTTCCGTCCTGTTTTAACATATTTAATGAATTTAAGGTAAAGAATTACCACTGCACGGTTCAATGAAACAAAGACTCTTCAAAGAGTCCTGTGTGAAGTCTTTGTCTTGGCTGGGAAAAGCAATTGGGCTCCTGGCCAGACCCAGCCGAGTTTTGGGGACTCAGGCTCGGCTCTTTGCCCCAGGCAAGTATCCCGACTATCAGATTCCCAAACGTTTCAAGAACAAATCTGTGCTTCTAAGTGGCTGGGTTAGGTTGGCTTGGTGTTTTTTTGTTTCTTTTTCTTTTTAACCAGAAACTCTTTTTGGAAGATCAAAAGATCTTCACAGCCAGACTTCCCCAATAACTTCTACAACCCACTTAAATGCTTCCATTAAAAGGAAATTAGGAGAGATTAACTTTTCCTGATTAACACTGTTTCCCATTAATTCCTCGATCCAGCTCTGAGACAGTTTATTTGAAGAATGGGGAAAAATCTGCCTTTGGTATCAGCATTCAGTTCTCAGTCTCCAAGTCATTTCAGGGGAAGTGCAGGTACAATGTTTGGCTTTGATATCCACTTGATAGTGCAAGTCTGAGAAGGGGCTTGAGACTTTCTGTTGTAAGAAAGTGGAGAGGATAATTTGCTTACATCTGAAAATAAATCATGACTAAGGCATTCAGCCTGTTAGTTTGTTGGTATTCACAATGGTTAACCAACACCCTCTATGACTCAATGCCATTATTAAACTGATAACTGCATTAACAGATAAAAAGTCAATGGACAGGACTCAAAAGAAACATTCCAGTCCCTGTGAAATTATTACCAGTGTCAAGAGCCAGCATTCCTGTCCAATGTAGCAGATTTTTTCCTCACTCCCACAACCCTGGGCTGCTTCCTCTCTGTTCTTGCCCCACAGCCTCCCTGTGCTAAAGCAAGAATCCATGTGATTGCATGTGGAAACGATCAAGATTAAAACTGACCCAGCAGAAGAAAAATTAATGGTTTTCACCCAGAAGAGTTCCCATTTTAGTTCACCGTCTGACCAAATGAACACCTCTATCAGCTGATAGCCAGGGGCATCTTTGCTTCATTAAGAAAAAGTGGATTAAAGGGACTGTGAAACAAAGAGCTCAGAATTTCACATACTTTGACAGTGTCTCACATGTCCTTTAAAGCCACAGACTGTGCCAGTCTCTACAGTAACTTCTACAGACTTCTATCAAGAAAAGCGCCAAAGCAGACACAAGCCAGAAACCAAACACAGCAGCAAACACCAAATGCTCAGCGTAGTTTCTATACCTCTCCTTAAAATTACACAGCTAGAGACAGCAGATAGTAAATACTGAAAATGTGATACACCTCTTCTTGTACTTAACACATATAACTGGAAGGAAGCTATCAAGGGCATCGTGTTCACTCTTAATCCAAAAATGCAACCTACATTGTTTTCTGCTTAGATCACCTCCCCTAAGACTTAATGGCCCAATGAACCACTGGCCACCCTTGCACTGAAACTTATTAAGTCCTGTAGCTGTTACTATTTAATAGTGGGCTGTGAACCCAAGGCAGGGCATTTCCTTTGCTTCATGTGTTATTGCTGAAGAGCCACTGAATTAGGCCCACAAAATTCAGATTTCCATTTCGCAGACACCTAGTATTTTGTTGGGTTTTTTTTCTAACAGCAGAAGCATAGTTAACAGTAGATGCATCTGAGTTACCATTCACAGACTCCCCTGGAAATCGCTCAGTCCCTGGCAAACAGCCTAAAAACCCATGAAACAAATTTTCATACAAACATCCTCTTCCTTTAGTCCTGAACATTACTTAACATGGAAAGACCAGGACCAACGCTGGATCCCGAACATAACAAGTGCGGCTTTTGGCGTGTGTTATGAAAGGATATGTATTTATTACTGGCAGCCAAAGCCTGGGGGTGAAGGGAAGCAGGGTGAGCAGGGCAAAGGCTGCTCAGGCACATCCTTGTTCACCGGGACGGCCATCCCAGGAGAAGGGAGGATCCGGCTTCCCCCTGAACCCCGACGCCAGTCCTGCACTTGACACCCACTCCTGCACGGCCGGTTGGTCGTGCAGCGTTTTTCCTCCGCTCCTTCCCTCCTCACCTACAAGTCAGGGCATACCCAGGGCTTGAGCCAGGAGTATCCCCGGGAGCCCGTCCAGGGGAGCCCGTGCCGGGTACCCCGAACACCCGCGGCACAGCTTCGGACGATCCTCTCCGCCCGGCCGTCCCCGGGGCTTCGGCGCCCGCACTCACCCCTTGTAGTAGGCTTTCACCCGGACCTGGTGGGCGCCGTCTCCGCCGAGGCTACCCCCGAGGCCGCCCGGAGCCGACATGGTGCTGCCGGCGCCGCCGTCCCGCTGTGTCGGCANGAAGCGGTGCCGAGGGGGAGCGCGGAGCTGCGCGAGGCGGCGCGGGAGGGCAGCACAGGCTTTCGCCCGGTGGGGCGGAGCGGCCGCCCCGAGAGCGGCCGGGCGGCAGCTCCGCCACCCCGGGATGCGGGTGTCAGTCCCCTGCGTGTCCCCCCGCGCTCTACATGGGCTCCCTCCGACGGGACTCCACACCTGTGGAGCGGGATGCTCCACGCCGCAACGGAGGGGGGGCAGCGGCGGCGGCACCCGGGTAACCGGCAGCCCCGTAGCGGTGCCGCCGCAGCGGCAGCTCCCGGTCAGGCGGGTGCGAGCGCGGACGCAGGTCCCTCCGCTCCCGCCGCCCCGTCCGGAACGGGGGCGACACCGCGGTGTGTGGCACTCCCCCACCCGCACTTGGTACGGCCCAGCGCGGAGCATGGCGGGGCTGCGGGCGGCCGTGGCGCCGGCGCGGCGGGAGCGGAGCGGGATGCGGGCTCTGGGATGCCTCAGCCGCGGGTGGCTGCCGTGAGAGGGAGCCAAGGAGGAAAAGTTGTTCTACCCAAGTACCGAGGGGGCTGATCCCCCAGCAGCGTGGGCAGCAGGGGGTTCTCCACCTCATACTGAGCACCTGCAGTGCTGTGGTCCTGCTCTGAGGTCTGGTCTATCCACAGAAGAATGTGTTGCTGCTGGAGTGAGTCCAGAGGAGGCAAAGGAGACGGTCTAAAAATCGGAGCTCCTCTGCTCTGGAGACAGGCTGGGAGGTTGTTCAGCCTAGCAAGGCTCCAGGGAAAGCTTAGAGCCCCCTCCAGTGACTAAAGTTATCTCCAATAGAGCCGGCAAAGGGACTTGGACAAGGGCATGGTGTGACAGAACAAGAAAGAATGGCTTTAAATTGAAAGAGAGAACGTTTAGATTAGATATTAGGAAGAAATTCTTCTGTCTGACGGTAATGAGGCCCTGACACACATTTACCTAGAGAAGGTGGCTGCCCCATCCCTGGAAATGTCCCAGACTCACCAGGTTGGACGGGGCTTGGAGCAACCTGGTCTAGTGGAAGGTGTCTCTGCCTGTGGCAGGGGGTTGGAAGTGGATGACATCTGAGGCCCTTTAACCACAACCATTCTGCAGTTGTCCTTGTTCTGAGGCTGAAAGAACCAGAGATGCTCATAGTGGTAGTTCTTAGGAAGCAGATGCTGTCCACCCATGGACCAGGCTCGGGATCTGAGCTGTTAAATAAAACCAAACCCATCCCAGCATTAAGAAAACCAGCACCGGACACATCTACGTGCCTTGGCAATCCATTCACACCATGACTCCTCCACTGTTGTGGTCACTGCCAACCCAATTTGGGAGGTGACAGAAAATTCAGGATTTTAACAAATCCATGGCAAAAGCAGCACACTGCTCTTTAGCAGCCAGCACAGAGCTGAGGGGCAACAGGAGCTGTTCAGAGGCAATGGCAATGTGTTCCTTACAAAGACTGCTGACCGAAGTGTTTTCCGTGGGAATTCTGAAGACTCCCTGCAATGTGCACTGCCCACAAGACAGTGTGTCCATTTCAGGCAAAGTTTTGATTCCCTTTTATCAAAGGGCTGAGATATTTTTAAAGAAAGTAACATGAAGGATGTGTTTCAACTAGGGGGGTGAAGCAGGGTGGTTAACAAAAGGTATTTTATTAAAGCTGTGAATCATTATCACTGCAAGCAGTATTTGCTCCCAGCTTTGCCTTTTTAACATCAATAGTTTTTTTATTGACAACACGCATTTGCTGCCCAGGACTTCCTGAACAGATTGATGCTTCTGGCAGTCCTAAGAAAACGAGAACTTTTAGTTTCTTCAATTCAGGTAAAGCAATTAATTTTCCCCACTGCCTCCTCCAGTCAACATCACATCTGGGTGTTAGTATTGGAGCATCGTGGAGTTCAGCTTTTTGTTACATGAGATCTGCACTTTCCAATCAACACACTTGGTTCATTCCTCTTGATTGTGATAAAATAACTTAAACAACTTATTTGCTGTTTACTTTGATTATGGCTACAAAATACAAATTTTTTGTCATGCTAGCTGACTTTCCTGCAGTGGTTGGGGTTTTTTTTAAGTCAGAAACAAGTTATGTGCTCCACCCAGCATCCACAGGGTCTTAGATCCCATTTGTACAACAGGACGTACCTTGGTGTATCTGAACTCACCCTTATATTGACCAAGACTTCCAAGACATTTTCTTTTTCCTAGAGGATTTCCAAGAGTATTTCAAAATGGGGCATCATTTTCCCTACGCCTTTATTTTTAACCTATGAAAATTCCTATTTTCTCCTGCTGAATTATGTCATTTTTTATAGAAAGGAGGCATCATCATTAGACCTGTGGAATTGTCACAACTTGTCACAGGCATCCCACCTGTGCTCGGTGCAACTGTTTCACCTGTCCACAGTTTAAGTTCATCTCTAATGCCTTGGCAGGTATTTGAGTTTTGTTAGACATTTGCGGAGTCTCTTTTCTTTGCAAAGAACTTAGCTTATCTCAACTAACTGTTAGGTATCTGGCAATTTCCCACCCCTTCTTAGAAGCAAAGAATCATTTAGGCTGGAAAAGACCTCCAAGATCCTTGAGGCCCAACTTTTGATTAATCCTCACCTTGTCAACAAGAGCAGAGCACTGAATGTCATGTCCAGTTGTTCCTTGAACACCTCCAGGGATGGAGACTCCACCACCTCTCTGTGCAGTCTGCATCAAATGGACTTCCATTCCACATGGGATTCCAAAAGTCCATTCTGGGATCTCCCAGTGTGGACCCCACATCCCTGACCCTTCCATGGGGATCCCCAGCCTGGCTCCTGTGGTAATGGCCTAGGAAATAATCAGGATCATCAGGTCCAACTTTTAGCCCTCCACAGAACATCTCTGAGAGCCACACTATGTGCCTGAGTGCATTGTTCAGACACTTCTTGAACTCTCTCAGGCGTGGGAGTCACAGAGGATTCACCCTGAAGGCACCTTCCATAGTCATCCAAATAAAGGCTTCTTGTACTTATAGTACAAAGATTTGTAGGTGCGTATGTATCAGATGCTAAAACAACAAGGCGTGATGCAACAGAGATCAGAGGTAAGTTTACCCACATTAACTCACATTCACACAGTGGAGAGTGGCAGGAAGGGTGGAAAGAAGCAAGCAGAGCCTCAGGAAAGCTGAGATGCTCACACCGTGATTATGATGAATGCACTGCTGACAGTGTCTGAGAACAGCTGCTAAATGTAGGAGGCACTTGAAAGAGGCTCCCTGTTTTGTTAGACATAGAAGTCGCTAGGTTATTTGGGCTGAAAACGCTGCATATTTTACTACCCCGGCCCCAGCGTAGCTCTCCCTCAGCCCCGNCCCTCAGCGCGGGGCCGGTACTCCACATGCCGTGGGGTGTATTCCCACGATACACCCAGAGCATACCTTCGTTATTATTGTTATTGTTATTATTTTATTATTATTTCGGAGCCCTCTGCCAAATACCGAAATGCCTGTAGGGGCTAGGCTTGGAGGAGATTTTTGTTTAGTTTGGGTTTTTTTGTGGTTTGTCCACTTGGAGTTGCAGGGAGAGGTTGTGAACTGAAAAAAAAAATAATAATAAACCATGTGGTTGTGGATGGTTGTGGTTGTGGATGTGGGTTGTCAGCAGGGTTTATTATTACCATGGCATTTACCGAAACTTTCCAAAACATGATTAATGACATTCGTGTGTCCACTGTGAGGGTAGTTTGTTAATCGGTATAGAATAGCAGGTATTTTTTTACTTCAGGTACTTGCTTTGACCAAGAAAAATACAGAGAAACAAAACTTTGGAATATTTACCTTATGCACAATGTAACTTGAAGTTATGTGGTGTCTTGTACTTTTACTGATTGAATAAATACGTATTTTCAATATAGTTTTCTGTTGTGCTTTGTATTTTGGGCTCTCTTAAATGTGTAGTGGTTGTTTCAAGTTCGTGTGTTTTCTAAAATTTACTTTGCGTTACGGAGATTGTTTTGAGTTAATGTTGCTCAGGGAGCATCATTGCAAGGTCTTCATCATTAAACAAAATTAATTTTCTTACAAGTTAGTATCAGATGCTTGTGCAAGGTGAGGTGTCAGAGGAGAGATGGAGATGCTGAGCAAAAATTTAGGAGCTCTTTACTGTGCATCCTTTTTTCATTGTATATCCTTTATGAGAACAACCTGAGCAATGACAATATTATTTTTAAAATAATTTTAAGCAAATGGATTAACAGCTCTCATGGAGTGAGCTTGTAATGGAATAATTACTAAGTGGGATATGTTGCACATCTTGCTTATAACACACCAAAAACGTGGCCAAGAAAGAAAGAAATGAGACATCTAATGTTGTTTTAAGCTAATTTAACTGGTTGCATAGCTCTGCAAAAACTAGTTAGACAAGTTGTAGGTGTAAATATTGAGATGCTTTTAATGTCCACTGGAGGAGACAGGATTTTTTGTGAAGATGCTTTTCATTATGTGAAATTAATGTAAAGTGGTTTTAGAAATGATGCTGTGTTTATTGCAGTTGGAGTGGAAACCCATGTGTGTTAATTTGTGCCCTGATGTAGGTACACAAGTGGTGTCAGTAATGCACAACAGACCTGCATTTTAAAAAAACAAATATTATTTTTTCTTCAGTTGTAATAGCAGGGATCTCTGCTTTTAAAGTATCCTTGATTGCCACAAATTTTCTTTGATGGCAAAGTCCACGCAAGTGTCCAGTACAATGGTTGGCAAGAGGTCTCTGGGTGACCCTGTATCTGTTACAGTTTAGTTGTTGCAGGTCCCCAGGAACTGCAGCATCATGTGCAGCCCTGTGCTTGCAGAGTAGTCCTGTTTTGGGAGGTGAGGGTGGCAGCCTGGCAGTGTCCTGTTCTGCTTCCAGCTGTGTGAGTTGAAACTCCTGATTATGTTCCCATTTGATGCAGTGTCCGATGGGTGGTTTGTTAAGAACTTGGCAAAGCTGCTTTTTTTTTCTAGTACATTGCAGCTCTCTCTGATAATTTCTCTGAGCTCCTCTTTATGGTAAGAAGGAAACACATCTTCTCAACCCTCCCGTTTTTTGGCGTCCTTTGGAAAGCAATAAACAGCTACTATGTGATCTCCTGTTAATCATAGTACAAAGACTGAAAAAGAAACTGCAGTAAACACCCCCATAACATATATTGAGGTTTGTGATTAATTTCATTTATGAAGATGACATTTTGTGCTCTGCAACAGAGGGAAGCCGCATAAGACTCGGGAGGATCATTTGAGGTGCTTAAGTAGGTAGTTTCTTCCTTGGCTCTTGCTTATTGTGTGAGGTATTGCTGTTAAAAGGATTTTTTCCTGTATCCTTTCCCTCTCTCCCCAAACAGAGCATTTCACTGGTGATTTTTGCCAAGAGCAGGTTTTGCTCAGTGTCCAGGGTTAGCCAGCATTTTCAGTCCTGGGCTGTGAGGGTGAGGGAGGTGATGCTGGTCCTGTGTAGCTGGCTGGAAATCTTGGATGTATTCCTAAACTGGTTCTTTATTGCTACTTTTGATGGATCTTCGAAGATTATAACTACATCTCTCAAGGGATTGCATCAAGTAGTAGCAAATGCTACAAACTAAGATTAGCTATTAAGAAGAAATTCTTTACTGTAGAGTTGGTGAGGCCCTGGCACAGGTTGCCCATAGAGGTTGTGGCTGCCCCATCTCTGCAAATGTTCAAGGCCGGGTTGGATGAGGCTTGAAGCAACCTGGTGTGTTAAAAGGTGACCCTGCCATGGCAGGGGCTGGGATGAGATGGTCTTTAAGGTCCCTCCAACCCAAGCCATTCCGTGGTTCCGTGAAACTTACCTTTTGAAAATCGCCCATTTTTCTGTCTCAGCAAAACATTTTTTTTTTGCATTAAAATCAGCATGTTCTGGCCTTGTTTGTGAAGCACTTGTGTGTCACTCCTGGCAGGCTGGACGAGCGCTGCACAGCTATGGAGAATGAACCCAGCACAACGACATGTTCTGCATCCACAACGACCGTCACCACCACGTCCACGTCCCGCACGCCGCTGCCGCAGATCTCCGTCTACAGCGGCTCTGACAGACATGCTGTGCAGGTACTGGGCTCTGGGGGCTTCCTCCCTGTCCTCTACAGAGCTCTACACACAGGCATTGTGCACTACTTTACACAGGATTCACTTTTTGTTCTTCATTGCTGTTGTCTTTCTCAATAGCTGGCTTGCTGGTTTTCAGGAGATGTTTACTGGAGGGTCTCAAACCACTTAAGGATAGTTCAGGTTAGGCTTGTCTCCCAGATAAGGGAGGGGGAAATGCTATGATAGAAAGTTTGGTTTGTTCACCATTTCCTGAGGGTGCAGATTATTAACATAAACATTTGCAAAATAAAGCTGTTTGTTTGACCAATGTTGACTAGATGGATCCAAGGTATTTGTGTGGGTGTAAGTGCTGCTTGGGATCCAGCCCCTTCTTGCTGTTCTTGAAATGAGGTCTCCTTGAACTCTGTACAGTCCATTCTGTTGTGTTTGGTAATTGGGTTTCTCACACACTACTCTGAACTCTCAAAAAGCAGAACATGATGTGGGATGTGTTGACAAGCAGCTGAGAGGCTGGGATGATGTGTTGGCGATGACGCTGTATTGTCAGGCTGTCCTTGAGAACGCGAATATATTGATGTTGACAATACTCTGTGACTTGGTCAAGAACAGTGAGGGAGCAAGTTCATTATTACATAATAGGTGTGAAAGAAATGCATTTGGTTTTGTTTCCTTGTAAGGGTAAACGTCAACATCATGTCAGCATGGTGCATGCTTTGTGATTGTAATTAATTACCTACTGATTCATCACAGGTTATTCAGCAGGCCTTGCATCGTCCTCCTAGCTCAGCTGCTCAGTACCTCCAGCAGATGTATGCAGCCCAACAGCAGCATCTAATGCTGCAGACTGCTGCTCTGCAGCAGCAGCACTTAAGCAGTACCCAATTTCAGAGTCTGGCAACTGTTCCACAGGTGAGAGTGAAGATTGCTGAAAAAGAATTGTGTATTATCTAGAGCAGGACTACAGTCAAACATAATAACAGCTTAAGTGCCTGAGCTTAATGCCTCATGATAATTCACTGTTATATTTTAATGATGTTGTTATTTTAAATTGTATTGTACTCCAAACTGTTTGGAGGATTTTGTGCAGTGGTATAGATGCTCCAGTAGGCAACCATTCCATGCTTTATTGCATGCATTATAATGCATCATGTAAATCATCAAGCAGTAATAAAATAAATATTAAAAATAGACTACTTCAATCTTCATCCCATGATTTTCTCTAAAAGTTGGTGGGGAAAGCAATGAATGGCATTGTATCCTAGTGAAATAAAAAATAATGAACATCTGGCATCTTAGTGTGTTTTGCCTCACATCTGGCTGCATTATAAGTAATTGCAAAATTAAATTTTAACCCTGAGTGTGAAAATGTAGGAGGTAAATGACGTTTCATATCTGAAACACAGCTTTTAACACCAGTGATCACTAGAGGAGACCCATTTTGAATTAAAGCAGTGGCAAGATTTCCTGTGGCCTTGGATTGAGAATATGATCTTGCAGAGAAAGGTGGTTGTTAATGAGGTTACACAGGGAAATGGTAAATGGAGTTAAAGACCTCAGGGATATGGCTGTTTGGTGTCAGAACTGGACTGACTTCTTTTTGCTCCTGGCTTTTTCTTCTATACCTTTTTCATTAGATTGTAGTAGTATGTTGATTTGTCTTTTTTTGTTGTGATGGATTTCTCTGTGGATATACAGTTACTGAGACTGAGCAAAGAAAATCAGGTTGAGAAAGGTGAAAAGTTTTGGTTCTGTTCATACAGAAACTTAAATCACTGTCCCTGTTTTTCATCTGAAAGGCTGGAATAGCATCCTGTGATAGACACTAGATGTGCATACATGAGTTACCATTCCAGAATATGAGGCTGTTCTGCACAGCATTTATAAAACTGGCTTTATTTTTAGAAGATTCTAATCACAATAAAATTATGATGTGAGTTTTAATAATGACAGTTTTTTGTGATATCACATTTTGAGTTCTGAGCACCATAGGTAGTGAGGTGATCACTTAGCTCCATTATTAGCAGTTTGGCAGACTTTACCTCTGATTGTTTTTCTTCACGTCTTGATCTGAAAGAATTATATGCCTGAAATTTGGTAGGACTTTAAGGAATTTAGCATCTTGCAGGTAGCATTCCATAGTGCAGAGTGCACTTTGCTGAAAACTGCTTCCACTGAGTAAAGCATCTTACTGTTAACTCAGAGAAAGTTATAGGTAGAGAGGGCTGTTTCTGATGGTTTATGCAATAAAATGAACATCACTTAAGCACTTTCTGATTTCACTATTTGACACATATTCTTGCTATTTAGGCAAGCCTGTCAGGTGGGAGGCAATGTACTTCCCCCACTGGGAGTGTCACTCAGCAGTCAAGCATGTCGCAGACCTCGGTACGTAACTGCACCAAGCCCTCCCTCCATTCCCAACCCTGCTTGGTTGTTATATGGCTACAGGGAAAACCAGAAAATATTAACAGCATTTCCATTTGCATTGTTAAAATTAATACTACAGACACAGTGAACAGTGTGATGACTCTCTAGTAATGCTGGGTGCTGTGTGTGACTGTTGGTGGCCAGTGTTGGCTTCCCCAGTCCCAGACCCCTCTTGGTGCTCTGAGGGGCAGCTGCTCACTCCACAAGCACCAGTGGCTGTTCAAGCTCCTGCAGAAGTCACTCCCTAAGCTTTCATATCTTACATGGTTTCTTATGGGATTTTCTACATTAGTTTCTTTATTCAGGGCACTACAGTAGGTGAAAATCATAACTGTATCAGGGATTAAATAGCACTAAATCTAAAGAATCCAAGTCAATGCTCACGTATATTTATGAAACTGATTAAATGTTTAAAAGCATTCATTCTTTTATTGATTATCATCTTTTATCATTCATCTTTTTTGCAGTTTCACTTCCCATATTCTAGGCATGTGCTCAGGTTTCAGTTGTGAGCAGCTCTGTGTTCAGTTCATGCTGTATTTCTTTAAGTGTCATTGTCAGACATGCACAATATCTTCTGTACAGTTTTACAGCTGTCTGAAGTAGGATTTGTTAGTCCTACAGACATCCTGCTTATTAATCACACCCTCAAGCTGTTCATGACTCCAGTGCATAGCTTCAGTGATTTAACTGTGTATTTTTTTAAGCTCTCATAGCTTGGCTTGGCTTACAGTTGTTAGAAGCAAAACCATTTATTCATTAAATTTCAGAGGGAAAGTCTATTAAGATGTCTGATGTTAAACTAACAAAATAATTGGGCTGGGGTTTTTCAAGGAAATCTTTTAAGTAAGTGATGAAAAAGAGCTGGGCACTTAACTCTGTTAGACTGGTTAGAGGAAAAAAGAAAAAGCAAAGACACAACAGCTTATTTTTTTAAGAAAATGCTAAAGAGTGGTTCTTCAGCATTTAATATGAAATGGGAGAAGGTTTTAGTCTTCAATAATTTTTCAGTGTGCGTATGTGAAATGAGGATTGAAAGTCCATAAATGGTGGCACAAAGAAGTGTCCTGATCAGGTTGCATAATAGAAGATATCAGTCCAGGCAGTTATTATAAACATTTAAAGGTCTTAAATATTAAAGTTCAGGTGTTTTTCTTAAAGTACTGAAATCTCATTCTACATATTCAGTAAATGTGTATTTCTATGAGGCATATTTTTCAGACTTCATATCATTGTTTATACTTGTAACTGCTTATTATTATTTACTGCAAAGTGGTTGCTTGCAGTTTAATAATAAAAGTGTACAATCTTGCCAGAATCCAATTTTGTGGTGATTGGCTCAATATATTTTTGATATCTTCGTTGTTCAGAGATTCCAACCGCCCCTGCCATTTTTGTCAAGGGCTTTCTGGCTTTAGACCCTAGGGTGATGGAATTTCCATGACAGAAGCAATATTTTTGTTTCCTTAGATTAACCTCTCCACCTCTCCTACACCTGCACAGATAATAAGCCGTTCTCAGACCTCCAACACCACCAGCAGCAGCATCACCCAACAGACAATGTTGCTGGGCAGCACCTCTCCCACCCTGAGTGCGAGCCAGGCTCAAATGTATCTGCGAGCTCAGATGGTAAGTTGTGATTACAGTCCTTGCAAAGTTTGCCTTTGCTCTGTCCCTGTTGGAAGATCTAAGCTCTCATTCTTAAATATAGTAGATATTGGGCTGCTCTTTTGTCTTTTTTCACTGACTAGTAATATTGAAGAGAATGTCCTCTTAAGTGCTTGTATGAAAGTTCACAGATGTGTTTATTTATCTCAAAGATTTTTCTCAATATGCAGAACAAATACTATATTTGGTTTACATTATTCTCTTTTATTTTGTTTCTATTCTCTATTATTTTCTTTGTTTACTAAAGTTACCATGATAAATATTTCCTTAAATAAATTAATCTAAAAGTAAAAAAGTAAATCTTACACATACTGATGTGCAGTTTCTAAGTATGGTATCTCTTTAAGATACTGCATTTCATTCACAGATTTTAAAAATTTCTGTCTGTTACCATGTATTTTTTTCTTGCTTAACAGCTTATTTTTACTCCTGCAACCACTGTGGCTGCTGTCCAGTCTGACATTCCTGTTGTCTCCTCATCCTCCTCATCTTCCTGTCAGTCTGCAGCTACTCAGGTGAGCTTGTCTAAACTTACTAAAGGTCTGCCCCATCGAGTGGGACAAAACTGAAAAGTAAGGAAATGTTGTACTATAGTTTTTCTGGCTTTACTTTCACCCCAGACCAGCGAGCAGATGAGCTGCTGGGGTGGCTCTGCCAAACTCCAGCTGAGTCACCTTTCCTGTGAAGGTGTACTGAAGTCCTCACTGGGGCAGGATGGCAGTGAATGCCTCCTGCATGCCAGTGAGGAAGCAAGCACTCTTGTCTTGGGTTTGAATGTGCCATGGGGTGACACACAGAGCAGTGAGAAGTGAAATGTAAACTGGCTGTTCATTACACAGGTACTAACTTGTGAGTGAGTCAGGGGTTATGTAATCAAAACAGGGAATGGTGATAATAATGTCCTCTTTTTCATGTAAAAGATGATGTAAATTAGTGCTACAAGGGTAGGCATTATCCTTGAAAATGAAATTTTAGCTCAGCACATAGGATTGGAGATCTGGGATCGTTATGTGCAGAATCTGGGTGTGGTATAACAGACTTCAGTGAAAATGATCCCTGACTAATCTACATTTCAGAATTCAAACCTTTTGTTTAATGTGACATTGGAGGTGTCATGATGAGAGGGGAGGTTAATATTGGTTAATTTGGAGGTTAATGTAGAAACAAAGACCTCCTTTTTTTAGCACAGATAGCAGAGAAGACTCTGGTCTCACTGATCACCCACGCTCTGGTTTATGTTGGTGTCTGGAAGCTCACTCAGACCACTGCACTTCTGCAGTGTCTATAAAAATAAAATTGCCTTTGCTTAAGATGCCTTGTGTCACTTACTTTGAAGGCACAATAAAAGAGAAAAATGAAAGTTTTAATTCAAATTAATTAACAATTTCCATTTCTTTTAAGAATCCAATAAGGGAAAAAAGACTTCTGTATTTATCACTGAAGTAATAAAGATCCCTATCCTTCTCTAAATTTTATGGCTTTAAAGATACTTTGATATGCAGATTTTTATCTTCTTGTGATCACATGGGATGAGAAGCATTACAAAACGTAATTTTTTTTGCTGTTTTTGCCTGATATTTATCATAGCTATTTATAGAGTTTGGGTCTTTTCATGTTTTGCTCATTTCCCAGGTTCAGAACTTGACGTTGCGCAGTCAGAAGCTGGGTGTGTTGTCAAGTTCACAGAATGGCCCACCAAAGAGCAGCAGTCAAAGTCAGTCCCTGTGCCCCAGTAAGGCTGCCAGCAGCTCCAAGGGCAGCCAGCCAGATCCCTCAGAAAGCAATAGGAAAGGCGAGAGCCCCACTCCGGAGTGTCGGAGCACGCCGGTCACACGGACCTCCAGCATACACCACTTAATTACACCAGGTGGGATGAGTGTGGAGCTCTGGGAAACTCATTTGTATGTCACAGTTCTGTCAGAGTTCAGTGTTCTCTGACCATGTTATTATAGATATTCCACATGAACAGAGTTCAAATTTTATTAGTAAATTCACTTACTTGTTGGTATTGGGTGTTGCACAGGATTTTGATTAAGCAGAGGCAGGAATGTTCTTAAATCACAATATAGCAACTGCAATACCCTGTTGAATCACAGCACAAACGTGATTCTCATTCCTGGTCTCTCTCTGTATGTTTGTTGTCAGGACATGCCATCCAGTCTCTGGGCATCAAAATGTGGGCTGAAACCACCTCAAGCTTCTTGCTCCCACCTAAATCCATTTTCTTGGTGGTTTGTTTCTTTTTTCTGGGTTGTCTGTGTCATGAGAATGTTCTTATATTGAGTACTTTTATAAACTCATAGGTAACAATGCTAAAATTTTAGTATTTTGTATTGAGATAAATCAAAATAACCTGTACTTGGTTAGAGAGGCACTTACATTGCATGCAGCATATTTGCACCTTAGCTTTCTTATTTTGAAAAAGTGGTGGTAGTCTAGACAATTGGTCTGAATTCTGTGGAATGTAGCTTGGCTTAATGACAGCTTTTAGAGAAAGTGGGACTTGGAGGCAGACATTCTGGAGGTATTGAACTCTAATGCTCTCAGAACCCATGTTGATAAGAAAAAAAAACATACTTAGTAGCAGAACAAATCAAACAACCGACATAAATGAGTTGTTTCTGAAGTGGACAAGACAAAGCAAGAAGAGGTTTGCGTGTGGAGGAGAATATGTGTGTGTGCTGTAAGAAATGACTGGTGAGTCACTGGTTCACTTAAAGGTGATGATTTCTCTGGAAGCTGCACTATTTTTAGGTTTGTGCCTCTCAGTTGCTGTCTTCAAGTTCAGGCATATGCTTTCAATGGTTTAAATTTTTACTAAACTCTTGGAATTTTATTTAGTCTCTTAACGTAGTATTATCTAAAGTTTAACTTAACAGTTACCAGCAAATCCTGTTGTGCTTATTTTTCTTCCAGTCTGTTTCAAAGCAAAGGTTAAATCCATTTAAAGTTGCATGAAATTCTTAAATAAGGCTGGTTCAGCAATAATCTTAAACCTAGCAGCAAAAAGATAAGTTTAGATACTTCTTTACAGAAAATACCTATATGTAAAAAGCATGGCCATATTAATTTATTCATTGCTGCATTTTGCTTTGGAAATTGATATATTCCCCCAATAAATTGTTCTTGTGTTCTGTGTGCTGTCAAAGAGGATATTTTTAAACAAATGTTGGAAGTGTTAAAAAAATTGTGCTGATCTTTAAAGTGAGACTTTTTGAGGTATTTTGTAATATTTTCAGAACTTGAAGAAGTAAATACTAATTGTCACTTTTTTCCCCTTTCCTCACAGCTTCATATTCTCCATTGCAACCTCATTCTCTAGTAAAACATCAGCAGATCCCACTTCATTCACCACCTCCAAAGATTTCCCATCATCAGCTGATCCTGCAGCAGCAGCAGCAAGTCCAGCCGATTGCACTTCAGACCCCTGCGGGCCAGGAGCCGCCTCCATCCCAGCACTGTCTGCCCCTCCCCAGCCATGCGCTGCCTCCGGCGCCCAGCAGCGTCCAGTCCCACTGCTCCCCTATCCACATCCATCCTCCTCCTCTCACGCTCTCTCCTACCCCATCCCAGTCAGCTCAGCAGTCAGTGGTGGTGTCCCCTCCGCCGTCCCACTCCCCAAGTCAGTCACCCACCATCATTATTCACCCTCAAGCCCTTATCCAGTCCCAGCCCAGCTCCCTGGTGCCGGCGGCTCTGCAGCCCGAGCCGGCCGCTCCGCAGGCGGCTGCCGCCAACCCCGCGCGGCCGTCGCAGCCGCTCAGCCTCCCGCAGCACCTGCCGCTGCCGCCCTCGCCCGCCGTGCACATCGGGGCCGTGGAGCCGCCCAGCTTGGTATCCCCGGGCCAGCAGCTCGTGTCCTCCACGCCACACCAGCAGTACCCAGCCCTGCAATCCGCTCCCATCCCTCTGGCAGCTCCGCCTCAGCTCTCGGCATCCTCAACCCAGATTCAACCGCTGCCTCTGCAGTCTGTGCAGTCTTTACAAGTGCAGCCTGAAATTCTCTCCCAGGGCCAGGTTTTGGTTCAAAACACTTTGGTTTCCGAGGAAGAACTTCCTGCTGCAGAGGCTTTGGTCCAGCTGCCATTTCAAACTCTTCCACCGCCACAGACCGTCGCAGTAAATTTGCAGGTGCAGCCGTCAGTTCCGATTGAGACTCCAGTGGTGAGTGATAACATTGCATCCTTTATTCTTTCCCTGGGCTTCTCCAGAGCTGTGAGTCTGGCCCATTGACTTCGAAGGGACCTAAATCAGGTGCTAGACAGAGAACAAGAAACCTATTGATTAAAGAACTGAGTTTTAAGAAAATAATAAACATTTTTCTTCTGTTCCATGTTTTGGTTTGTTTTTTGTTGGCTTTTTGTAATGGGTCATCAGTCAAGAATATCAACCAGGAATGGTGAAAGTGCAAATTTAAGATCTAAAATCTTGTTTCTTAATGAAATTACAATGTATTTTAAGTTTTAAAAAGTCAGCATGAAAATGCTTGCATAAAGAATTTTGGTAAATGTGATGTGAGGACTGTAAACATTTACCTCAATACAAACAGATTTTGATTAGGAGAGCAATCTATACTAGGTGGAAGGTGCATATCAGGTTATTAAGATTATAGGTTTCTGGGTTATGTATTTTGTACTAACATTAAAAACATCCTTTTCTTAAAAGAATAGGAGAATTTTGATGCTGTTTTGGCATTTTATTTGGTTCAGTGTTTGTCTCAGATGTGTGCAGTTTGTAATTGAAGGTTTTGCCTTCAATCACTGGATTAAAATCATGTACAGGAAAATAAAATTATATGCAAATAAGGCTGACATTTAAGATGGCTTTGCTGGGCTTTAGTGGTAAAATGCTAAACAATTAGGTTGAGCAAAAGAATCAGCAGCTCTTGTAGGCTTTTTTGAGGCTATCAGCAGGTTAAGGAAGGAGGTATGCTGTTCATTTTTAATTTATTTTAAGAGGGTAATAATCTCAGCTCTGGTATTTGATGGAGAAATTGGGCAAAAGAGTTGGAGCCAGGTTTGCTTTTGACAGGGTGGTGTTTTACATTTTCATCTGCTAAACTGGCTGTCAGGAATTTATCTAAATTTATTTCAATACTTCCAAGGGAAAGACCTTAAAATCTCTTATAACCACTAATGCTTGATAGTCTTGGTATACTCTTCTGAAATACTCTGCTGTATAAGGTAGAACAATTTGCAGGCTTGTCATTAAACTTGTGTTTTGCAGATGTATTTAAATAACATCAAATATAGTGTAAATAAAAATAACAGTAAACTATAGACATACTGAAAAAGTCAAGTTCTCTGCTCTGTTTGATTGGAGAACTGTGCTTCTTTATGTATTGCTGTTTGTAACAAATTCTTTAATTTTACTGTCATAGATATTGTGATGTCCTCAGAGTTCATTGTTTGGTATGCATTTTGGGAACTAGTATTTTATTAAAAGATTAACATATTTGACCTGCTAATTTATTTTAAAAACTGTATTTATGCAACTCTTTTAAGGTGTAAAAATAGAATGGAAATCTCTCTAAAGCAATAGTTTGTTGGATGCAGATTTACCAAGTGGAGAATGTGTGTGAGGAGGAGATGCCCGAGGACTCAGATTGTGTCCACATGGCAAGAACACCTACACCACCCACCTTGTCCCCACCAGCCATAACCTTGGGCAATGGAGAGGCTCTTAATTCAGAAGATCCTTTGTCAGGTGAGGACAAATGCCAACCTAAGATGGCTTTTGGTTTTGTGATTTGTGTAAGTAATTAATGGCCAACTATGTTTGTAGTTAGCAGGTACTGAGTAAAGGAAAATGTTTGCATGAGGAGAGTGTGTTTGTGGAATAGTCTGTTGAGATAAACCATCTTGTTTTAGAAGTGGAAACTATAAAGCCTGAAGGGGTTGATGGGTGCAGAGATGGGTCTTGGGGATTTATCACCTCTTACTTCCTGATTCTGAGCCAATGGTTGGACCTAAGTGATAAAACATAACATGTTTTGTTATTTTTTACAGAGCATGGGGGACTGCCTTCAGTGACATCATCAGTCAGTGCCTCAGTAATTAAATCTCCATCTGATCCTTCCCATGCCTCTATTCCACCACCACCTCTTTTGCTTCCAGCAGCAACGACAAGGAGCAACAGCACATCCATGCCCAATAGCATTCCCAGCCTAGAAAATAAACCTCCACAGGCTATTGTTAAACCCCAGATCCTGACCCACGTCATCGAAGGCTTTGTGATTCAGGAGGGGTTGGAGCCATTCCCTGTAAGTCTGAAAGTTGCCAGGAATTTTTTACTACTAATATTTGAAATTACCTCTTTGTAAGAATGATGTTGTTTGTGGCTAGTAGATATTTAGGTCTTGAATTGTGTTTCAGATGTTGGTTTTGACCCTTTCTCCACTGATTGCTGACTTGAGTACTAGGCTGTATCTGGAGATAACTACAGAGACTGGGTTTAGGCTACCATTTGGAATAACTTACATTTTCTGCCTCCTATATCCCTCAATTTAAGTGATACCTTAATTTAAACCTCAGAGCTGAGTCTGTGTTAGAATTCTGAAATGCTACAATTTGTTGTTTCAAGCACTAGCAAGCTCTTAACTGGGCTAGGTGTGCACTAATTAGTGCAGTGTCTGGTTCAAATCACTGTTGAAAATTTTAAATCACAAACTGACAATTTAAAACCTGTCTTAGTAATTTAATGTGTGTCTCATTTTCCCATTCCTTCATTTCTGTAGATATAATGTGTTTCTTCCTTTGTTAAATATAATTGCAAACTCTGCAGAGCAGGAGTGAGTCTTAATTTGTTTGAGAAATGAGCTTTGGCACGATATAATTATGCTTCATTGATATGAAGTAGAAACTGATCACTTCTCAGTTATAACTGTTAAGTCACAAATACTGTTTTTAATTATTCACTGTTGTGAATTATGTTAATTATTCACTATTGCTTTCCTTTTATTGCACTAGGTGAGTCGTTCATCTTTGCTGGTGGAACAGCCTGCAGAGAAGAGATTGCTGGTGGAGGGTCAGATCATGAGTGTGGTGTGTGTTGAATCAGACTTGCAGAACACAAAACATGCAGAAAACTCATCAGACACAGAGATAGAGGATATGATTGCAGAAGGTTGGTAGTTTATGTTTAAATGCCCATTTCTCCCTTCCAGTTCTGTGTGCTATGAAATGGGAATCAAACTGTGACTTGGCCCAGAAAAAACAAGTTATTCTGTGAACACACGTTTTTGTATAAATTCATCTAAGATTTGAAAGTTCAGAATTTTTTAGTCACCGCTGGGTTTTCTTTCCCACAGTTTGTATCCTTATTGCACCAGAGCTGTTTTTGGTGATCTGCTTAAATTTAGTCTTAATGCAAGTCTTTATTTCATTCTCTTAAAATAGTTCTATTCATTCTTCCGTATCAAAACTCTTTGCAGCAGTTATTTTGTCCTTAATTTGTTTCATGAGATGTTAATTCAATTTTCTTTTCAGTATTAACACTGTGCTGTGTCTCAGATTTCAAACAGCTTGTCTGTTTTCTGGAATTATCCAAACACGCACAGTTTTGGGTTTAGATATTGTTCCTGACAGCTGATGTTAGGTTTATGTAGAGAATTTGTAACTACTCATTAGATGAGCTGGTAGGAAACATCCAACCTCAAGACACATCCATGTGCACATCACATGAGTAGAGGAGATTTTTTGATAGTAAATCAGGGTATGATTGTCTGTGTGGTAGAAACACCCTTCAAATACCCTTCTCAGTATCTCCAGCTCTTTGCTGCACTAGTGCTTTTTTGCTTTTGGAAAAGTGCCATCTCACCTCACAATAAGAGAAAAATACTCTGTAACAATAAGCTGTAAATCAGTAGATGCCGTAATCCTTTTCTTTGTTGCATGCAGCTTATCTTTTTCATAGGTTGAATATTATATATATTCAAGATTAAATGTTTTCTTCACTTTCACAAGTCCCTTTGGTTGTAGGAACTGCTTATTTAAAGAAAGTACTTTAAAAGGTTAATTCATTATGTCATTACAGGAGAGTTTGCATTTACACTGTGGAAGGCCTGGTTCTCTTAATGCACTCTTTATGAAGCAATTCATGAGGAATGTAACCCTTCTTTTTTAATTGCTTGCTATGTTTGCAGGCAGACCTCATGGATGGCTTGAAATTCAACAAAAAACTGATTAAGTTCATTGAATTACTTAATTGAAGGTTCATTAAGGTTCAGTTTGCTAAAGATCTTTTCTAGACAGAATGAAATCTATGACTTGCTTAGCTTTGCATAATTGTCTGTTACTCAAAGTATTTAATTGAATGTGTTAAATATTTGAAGATCTTTTGCCTGCTTGAGGTGATAAAGATGTGAACATAATTTTGTGTCATTGAAACTGACTTTATTCCTCATTCCTTCTTTAGAGGGACTGGATGAAATTGAAAATGATCTTCTGAAGTGCGAATTTTGTGGGAAAATGGGATATCCCAATAAGTTTCTGCGGTCAAAAAGATTCTGCTCCACATCCTGTGCCAAAAGGTAACTCTATGTAGTTATTGTTTATCATTATCTGGTTAATGGATTAATCTCTCCTGGTTAAGAGAGCAAGAAGTCACAGTCAACATCTGAATGCAAAGTCTTCCATTATAACAGCTGGAAAGTTGATGTTTAATACCATAAGTTTTAGAAATGGGGAATAGTTTCCCATTTCTAGTTGTCACTTAGCTCCTTTTTGGCATCAGTGTGTCTGGGCATGACCTTTCTCATATGTCTGCTACATTCCCATTTAGGTAGCGGGAATATATATTTTTGATTTGGTACTTCTTGGGACACCACCAGCAAAATAATCTTAAAGAGATTTAGTCCTTTAATCTTAACATAGGAATTTTGACTCTATCCTCCTTTGACTGGGCATCAGCTAGGTAGAGAAAATGGAACCAGAAAATTCAATGTGATTTTAGGTTTTTTAGTGGACATTTCAGAGCAGAACGGTTCTATGCAATAAAATGCAAAGGTATTTCTGTCATGGAAAATTTTTAAGAATGGGAAGGACAGACATCTTCCAGGGGTAGTCTGGATGTACTTGATCCCACAACGAGATGAGGGTTTTGATGAAATGCCCTTTGAGATACCTTTCTCTCGTATTTCTGTGACAGCTGTTGTTGTAATTAAGCAGCATTTCTACAACACTGTGATTTTATGGTTACTTGATTGAATTCAGTCCAAAAAAACTACTAGTGCATTATTGAATATATCTTACTTCTTTAGGCACAGCCTTAGTTGCACTAAGAAATTTGGGCTGTTTCCATCAGACAAGACCAGTCGTTGGAATCGGAAGTCAGATAGCCAAAGTCTTGGGCGACGCGGGCGTCGGCCGAGCGGCCCTGAGGGGGCGTCACGAGAGCATTTTCTTAGACAGGTCTGTGGAATATTTGCTTAAAACTATGGCACTGCTTTGGGAATTGCAAATGAAGCCTAATACTGTAGTTACTGCGTTTTCCAGCTTCCAATTACTTATCCATCTGCAGAAGAAGATCTGGCTCCTCATGAAGAAGCTGTTCCAACGGCCATGACCACGCGCCTGCGGAGGCAGAGCGAGAGGGAGCGGGAGCTGCGGGAGCTGAGGATGCGGAAAGTGCCAGAGAGCATCGACCTGTTACCAGTGGTGCAAACTGACCCCTCAGTATGGACTGTCGATGAAGTTTGGGCCTTTATACATTCTCTGCCTGGTATGGAATGGGCAATAATTTGTTCTCTTGGTTTTAACAATTAACTTCCTTGCTTTATAGCAGCACTGTGATCAGGAGGTGGTGTGCTAACAGCATCAGTGTTAGCTGGTGATAGAGACTGGAATGTGATTTGTTTCCTCTTGCTTGTTCCTTCAGCACAAATCCCATGTTGATAGAGCTAGTCCCACTTCTGCTGTTGCATCCCAGCTGATGGAGATTAGAGCTGTTCCTTCAGTCTGACTTCTCTCAAGAGGTCAGTAGAGAGATCAGACATACTCCCTCCCTGTCACACTGCTTTCTTCTCTTCCCTCCTCACTTCCTTCTTCTCTTCCTTCCTCCCTTGCTGCTTATTGAGAAGAAAAAGCAAGAGCAGTATTACTTCCCTTGAAACTGAAAAGTTTGAAAGACCTGTCATGATACAATTCATTAAAAAAGAATAAGCAAGTTTCTGCTATGAAGTTAAAATCTGTTTTGCATAGCTTTGCTCAAGAGATCTTCTGCCTAGAAACTCTGCATACTGCTAGTCTCAGTTTGTTCTCAGAAAAAATAATCTGGTTTTTCCTTGTTCACAAACCTTTCCTTTAGCTCAATATTCACAGTTACCTTTATGTCATCTTCAGGTTATTTGACATTTATAATTTCCTAACTATCATAACCTTTAAAGCTTCACTCCCCACCTTTTCCCAAGCATGGCATTTTATCTGATCAGACACTGTAACCCCTACAGATAACAAGGCAGATCTCCACAGTAGCAGTCATACCAGAATTTTTGTTGCTTACCCATTAAAACTCAGGCTATGTTTGTTCCTAATTTTCTACTTTTTCTGGAATGCTGTACCATTTTTTTGTGAATCCCATTAGACTGTTAACCTGTAAGGATTATATCTTCACTGCTAAGTCATACACATGCAGTATGACAGACAGTCTTTTGTAGTAGGTCAGGCAAAGAATTGAGTAAGAGATGTCTAAAATTGGCAAAAGTCATCCTTGAACTACCTTTCTTCTGATAGTTTATTACAATTCAGTAACACTGTCTGCTTATGGGAACCTGCAAAGCTCCTTAGGTTTGGGATGTGGTCATTCCTGTTCTGTACCTGAGCTGTGTTTCGGGGTGTAGCTCTGTCACTGCTGTTTTCAGTTACTGTTTTTATGGATTTGAGGCTCTAGTTAATTCAATAACTAATCCTAGGCTCTCAATAAATGGTAGTTCCTGTGCTAGAATAATTGAAGTGCCACATAAACACAATTCACTTGCAAGTATGAAACCAAAAATTTTATTCTTAAAATGTGGTTTCTGTTTTGAAACCATTACTTTTATAATATTTCACCAGCTGCTGGATCTGGTTTAGTTTTTTGTATTCTATAAACAAGGTGATCTTTGATTTTAAACAAACTTATATTTATTCATATGTAATGAAAATTTATTATAATTACTCATTCCTCTCCATATGAATGCCTAGTTTCTCAAATACTTTTTTTTAAAAAAAGTTCAATAGATATTTGAAGTTATATTCACAATCTGTAGGAATTTTTATTGCTATATCGCTGCATTTGGGTTTTTGGGTAATTTTGGAGTTTATTCTTCTCAGTATATTCTCAAGTCACTCTCTTGAAAAAATATTTTATCATATACTTCCAAGATTGATTAATGCAGGAAATAATATAGATGATTTTCATTATGGCATTTTATATTATATACCTACTTGGTGCAGTGTGTGCAGACCATCTGCCATGCTGTAGGAGATGGTGATTTGTCACTTTTCCATAAATATTAGGGACATGTGTTTTCATTTACAGCTTTCTGCGCAGTCTGTAGCTGAAATGGACTCGGGTCTTGTCAGGCTTTTCCTGGGCTCCTCTGGAGCCTTTTGGAGAAGTCAATGTCCAGCACACATGCACTGTTAGCTGCTGCTTCTGGGGGAAGAGACAGAACAGCTTAAGCTGAGCAGAATTGTTGTCCTTTCTTTCTTCAGTTGGAAGATAAATGACCTTTCACCCACGCTCCACCCTTTTCTTTTGGCCAAGTTATTGCACAACAGGCAATTGCAAGAGTTCTTAAGAATATATCCAGATGTGCTTGGATGAGGAAACTGCAATACCTTCAACTTCAATGCTCTGCTTTTCCAAAAATGACTTTGATAAAAAGTATTTAAGAAGTTGCATGGAAATTACTTGAAGGAAAAAGGCTGACAACAACAAACATGCAGTTTCCTATTTCAATAGGACCACTTGTGTTCCTAAATGTAGGAACTTCTCCTGATCTCTCAGATTCTTTGTAAATGGTGTGGTCTAACAATCACAATGTTCAGGTCTCAAATCAGATATGCCATGATACCTTTCCCAGAAATACTCAATACTTGATTTACAGATGTTTTATCTTTTGTCGGCACTTCAGTAAGAAAACCTTTATGATGGTGTCAGGGCTCACTGTTGCATGAGGTCTGTTTAACAAATCATTAAGAAAAAAATTGTGCTTTATTCTTCATGAAAAGCTAACTTTTTCCAGCCTTGAATGTTACAACCTTCACACAGTAATAATCCAAATGAATTCGGGTCTGGATGTTGATACTTCCTTCCACGTTTCCTTTCCATTTGCCTTGTACACATTTGTGAATCCATCAGGAAATTAGGCTATCTATTCTTTATGGAATTTAAATCTGAACACACAAGAGAATACAAAATTAGTTGCTGTCATCTAGGTAGAAGAGTTCTTCACAGTAATTTCATATCTCTATAATAGTGTACTTTTAAAAAGGGAAAGTGTAAAAATGCTACAAAATAAGCTTACTTAAGAATAATTGAAATCAGGAATGGAAAGTGAAGCCTCAAGTGTGAAGGAGAATTCAAGTGTGTCTGAAAGGCTCTGGGACAGATGGAGAGACTGCTGGATTGAGAACACAAATGTATTAAAAAACCCGATTGAAAACATGGCTGGGGGAAAGAAGCTTCAAATAAACAACTGACAATGAGTGCTGTCATGGACGTTGTTAGAAGACATTTATCCATCTAACAGAGCTGCCATAGAGCCAGGCATAACTGGCTGATTCTGCTCAGCACATGTCCAGAAGATCTTTGGAGGAACCTTTACTTCCACGGTGTTCTTCAGTGGAAAGGGGCCCTCGGTTACTTGGGACAGTCCAACCCATGCAGAGTCTTTTTTTTATGTTGTGGTCTTCAGTAACCTGAGACTGGTATTTCATGTTGAGAAAAGGAGTTTAACATGGGGAAAAAAGATCCAACCAGTTTAAAGTTGCACTTGTGAAGTGAGTTACTGCTGTGTGTAGAATATTCACTCTGATAACTAATGGTAAGTATCTTCATGAGATGGTTGTGCCAAAGCCCATACATCAACACTTTGTTTCCTTAGCTCAGTGATGTAACACACAGATGGAATTAACTCCTTTTGGAAACTGTAGCCATTTGGATGTTCTCATTGCACATAGCAGTATAATATAGTTATCTTTTATAGAATTAGATAATAATATCTTTTTATTGCTGGTAAGAACCCACTTGAATTATGTTCCTGATTGCTATTTCAGTGCTGTTTTCCCAATCTCTTCCAATGATGAGAGGTTGTTCCTCTTAATGAAGTGAAAATCCTGTCTTTGCTGGGACTTGAAATTCCCAATGAGTAGTTCTCCAATAAATACAGTGTAATTAGAGGCTGTACTAAAAATTATTTTCATATTATTTCAGAATTCCCATTATAATATTGAACTCTTGCATGTAATTTAAGTTCAGCAAGCTAAAGGGGTGAGCACTGGAAAATGTTGCTGAAAAGCTGTGGTGTGGACAAAATCTGGTGTGGACATTGGATCTGAAAATGGACATTTCTAAACCAGTAATCATATTTTTTCTTGCCTTTAGGTTGTCAAGATATTGCAGATGAATTTAGAGCACAAGAAATTGATGGACAAGCTCTCCTTTTGTTGAAGGAGGATCACCTTATGAGTGCAATGAATATTAAGCTTGGACCTGCATTGAAAATCTGTGCACGTATCAATTCCTTGAAAGAATCCTAGGAGGTGAACATGAAGGTTTAAACAACAGTTTCTCAGTGACAGAACCGACAGTAATATGCCAACACCTTCACTGTGGCATGAGTGTTACTGTGATGTTTTGTTAAGTAGGTGGGGCTTTCCCCACATAAAGACTTTAAAATGTTCCTTTGATTATACCAGGAGTCCTCTGTAGTTTTCAACAACTAATAAGTTTATAGTAAAGCCTGAGTAATGCTTTGAGTTGAAATTTTTCATGGAAAAACATGAAGTGAAATATGCTGTGATAGGTTAGATATTCCTCAGTACTTCATCTTATGAGTTATGATTAACACCCCAGTCCCCACCCCAATCTAGACACCATTTAAATTGTGTTGCTGTATTCTGAAAGATTTTTCCCACATACAGCAGTGTTTGGACTGAACTAACAGAAGTGTCCACAGGCCCTGTGGAAGCACTAGTACCAGTAAAATGCTATGCATTTAGTTGTGCTCTCTGAGTTTGTTTTAGTCTTGAGCAAATTGTTTGTAAGGGGTAGGTTGGCAGCTGGTTTTCCTCGTGTAGGCTTGCCCTCATCTCTGCCACTTTAGTATTTTCTTCAAGTCTGTAAAATACATAAACCATGTAGATGTCTCATCAAAATCCTCATGATCAGGCTACTGACACTCCTGCCAGAGGTAACTGAAGCACGTGTTACTTTACTCTTTGAATGCTGCTATGCACTAAGGGGGCATTAAGTGTTAGGTTTGTAGTTTCACATGCTGCTAGTTAAGCTAGACCAGCAGTTCTCAAATGGGGGTTCAGAGTGGACCCTGAGGAAGTGTGTGAGCGCTCGGGGTTCAGGTTCCCAAATGCCTGGGTGTGAGGGGCTGAAAACTGCAGCCAGGACCAGCTCATGTTGAGACAAGTTGCTTTAGAGACTGGGAGTAGAGAAGGGGCAGCATAGCTCAGATGTTCTTTTTCTTGATACCTCTTCTAACATGTCTTTCCCTGTAGTGCATTCCCATTGCCTCACTGGAAGCTTCCAAGCACCTTTTACTTGTCGAGTGGCCAGCGTGAGCTGTGCTTGCAGTGCTCTGAGGAAGGAGCAGTGAGGCCCCTTCAGAGCCTGTGCAGGAGCAGCTGCTGCTGCCATGAGGGAGCCTGGAGCTGCAGGTCAGCAGGAGGAATGCCAACGTTGGCAACTCTGGGAGAAATATCCAGACACCCTGCTTTGTCCCTCTGGCAGGAGATTTTGTCTTGGATGCTGCAGACCCAGGTGGTGGGATTTTAGTGTCCCCCTCCATCTTCCTTCTCTCACGCTCTGTGGAACAAACACATTTCCCCAGTTACTGATGCTCTTGGAAGCTGCCTGGGCTCTGAGGCAGCAGCACCTGCTTGGCCTTTGCTTCCCCACCACCTGTGCACAGATGCTCATGGATGTATTTTGTCCTTCTGTTCCCTCCCTTTTGCAGCTCCACTCCCCTTATGTACAGACCTGGACCCCTAAGCTCTTGTTTAGGGAAAAGAGGGTATGTGTGCCCTCCTTATAGTCATTGTGTATATTTGAATTAAATATGTGTATGTGTCTGCAAATAATGTATTTTTTTGTATTTTATGCAAATTAATGCATAATATATAATTGTGTAGGGAGGTATTCAGGGAGCTGTACAGTATTCCTGAAGAGAAGAGGAACTGACCTAAAGTTTGAGAACTGCTGCCCTAGATCAAAAGGAGTCAATGCACATACACTGGCTGAAAGGCAGGTTTGTGACAGACAGAGTAATATGTATATTATTTAACTGATGACCTTAAAGAGTAGATTTGGATTACAGATAAAATCTGTGCTTAATTTTCCTTTAATTAGACTATTGCTTTGTTTCCACTAACAGATTTTCTACCATTACTTTCTGGAGATCAACATTAGAATCATTGCTCTTAATTACAACTGTTTGAGTTTCCTAATAGCAGATGTTATTAATGTTTTTATTAACCACTGAAGCTGCACGTTAGGACAGCACATTGCAGTTGCACGCCGGTATGTGGTGAGAGCCCTTATCCAAACGGCACCAAAGCTTTAGAGGATGAATTGATGCCTGGGTTTATTTTGGAGGGAAGTTGCTAAGCACTTTCTAATTTGTTTTTTTTTTTCTGGTTTCGGTTACTGTTGTAAAATAAACTTCTTAGTTGAAGTTCCAACGTTTGCTAATGTTCATTTGAAAGACATTCAAATGATGGAGACAGTGGGTTCCCATTTGTAGCATTTCTGTAAGATACACAGTGTAGCATATCTGTAACATATGTTCTAAAGGGTATGTTCTGTTTTGATGAGCTAACTGAAGACTAAAGATATCTTAGATATTTATCCTTTGGCTTTTGTCTTAAAGTTTTATTATTTTTATACAGAAATCTCACTGGCTAATTTTTAATCTGTCTTCTGATTGTACTGTTCTTAGGCAATGTAAAAAGTAGGGATATATAAACGTGGTTTGGTAATGGCTTAAGGTGTACTAGAAAATGTGGACTTAGGGGTCTTATTTAGACCTGTAGTTAATCAGTGTTACATGCATGAGGATTTCATGGCTGCTTTAATTTTGCTTTATTAGACAGCTTTCAGGAGAGCTTCTCCAGCTAGTGTTTGTGTCCAGCTCAGCCAGAATCACTGCCAGGTGCCAGGAGCTCAGAGCAGACCCCAGTCAGGCACATCTGGTCCTGTTCATCTGGTATGTAACATTCCCTGTGGGTTTGGGAGAGCCACAGATAATGAGTTATGCTTTAAACATTCATAAATGCAACAGCTTAGAATGTGGGCCTTATGCATATTGAAAGGTTTTTTTTCTTCTTCAGTGATTTTGGCAATTAACTGGAACTTAAAAGTAGACACAGCTATACCAACCTGTACTGATAGAAGTGCACATGTATGGGAGTGTTTGCCAGTGTAGCTGTGTCAATAAAATAATTTTTTTTTAAATCACACTTGTATGTGAAAGTAGGCTGGAAAAATTCCAAGTGCAACTGAAGTCTACTTGGGAAGCTTATGAATTTGCTCAAAAAATCAATATAATACTTAAAGTAACAGTCCTCCAGAACCATTTTACATACCAGCCACTTGCTGTTCAGATAGGTGAGGTTTTCCCAGGCTTATGCTACCATTTCCCATGTTAGGCTGTACCCTCTTGCAAAAGAAGAAGTATTAAAGATTTTAATTGTATTTTAACACTTGTTCACACAGGATATGTCTACAAGAAATCTTTTTTATTCTCTTTATTTCCTGGGATTTTGCCTTCTGTATTCAGACTTCTGGTGTTGCAGGCTACCCCTCACAGTAATGCTTGCAGTATTTCAGCTTCTATAGGAATAGCTCAGAAGGGAGGTACATTCTATGGCTTTTTCCCTTCCTTTTTCTCCACCACTCTCCATCCTACCCTATTTCTTAATGGAAACTGCAGCATTAGCTCAGGGCAAGGCCCTTTTGCAGAGCACTGGGCTGAAGGTGTGTGTCAAGATTTCATCCAATAGAATAGGGCTGTGACACTTGTCTCAGCTTCAGGGTTTGTTTGGGGTTTTAAATAACTGTACATGAGTGATCAAAAGGGATGTGCAGCCTCCCCTGATCCATCTGGCTTGTATCTGCAACCCTGCTTTGCAGCAGGAGCAGGGCACTCCCCTGAGGAAGCTTGGCTGGCTCCATGGACTTAAAATGCCAGTTGTTTTGGCTCACCAGAGTGTCTGAAGGGTTTTTAAACAGGCTGCATTGTAAATCCATTCTTTGCCCATTAACCCATCATATTTTTTCCAGAAATGAAGTTCTTGATAGAGGGTAAAGCCTGTGCTAGATTTTTGTCAACGAGACATTTCAGATAGAAGGTTTGTGTCCCGCAAGCATCCATTTCCTCATTCCTTTCCTGTGAAAGCAGGTATTAACCCCCTGATTTTCACCTGTGCTTTGTCCAGAAAGGAATCCAGCCTTTTGGATAGAACTCTTGGAGTCCTTTGTAACTGCAGATGTGGCAGGAAGAGGAAAGGATGGGATAAAACCAACTGTTTGGGCAGATCTGTGATAGCTTTTGCATCATTTCTGTATCTTGAAGTGTTAGGAAACATTCAGGTACAAATCCACTGAAGTGTAATTTGAATGGAAGTTCGATGTGAGACTGGGCTGGGTGTGGGGTATCACTGCCTGGCATGGCAGCTACAACCAGTGCCAGTTTCAGATGGATGTTCTCATTCTAATATCCCAATATCCATGCAGAAACTTCCACCTCAAGAGCTCAACAGATTTCTTGCATAGTGACAAATCTACAGCTCTGAGTGATCAAAGAATTCAGTGACAGCTTTGTTGAGTCCTGATTTTGCAAATAATTAGACATCCCCATAATTTGTAACATGAGTAGTTCTTCTGATTGTACTGAGACTGCTCATATTAAAACTCAGCATGTATAAAAGCTTGCAGGGTTATTTTCTCATCAGTATTGTATAGAGATGTCCTGTTAGCATATACTTAGAAATATATTTGTCATCATTAACCAGATACTTCTTCATTGATTATTTTAGGCTGCAAATAATGACTGTGCAAAACAATCAATCTAGGGTAGTTTTTTAATATTTGCCTGAATTAGTTTATTAGAAATGGAGAGAAGCTAATATTTTAGAAAACACCTATTTTGTTTTAAATACACTGTTCCTGTTCAATGCTGAGTGGAACAGGTATGAGCAGAGCTATCAATGAAAAATTTCAGTGTAAAGTGTTAATTGCTCATAGTGAATTAATTTTCAAGTCACTCTTGCCTAGTGAGCTGTAGTTTCAGATAGGAAATACTGTGAGGAGAAAGAAATTTCAAGTTCATTTAATGCTTAGTTCATTTAATGATCCTAAATTAAATTAATTTTAAAAGAATTTGCCTTTAGTCTTGAGAGTTTATTTAGACCTGAAAGATTCTATGTAGTTACATCCCCTGGATGGCTTTGCAAATGGTGACATTTGAAAAAGAGACACTAGTGATGCTCCAGACAAGTGCCAGCTGTGTGGGTTTTTCAGGAAGCTTTCTCAGGAAGCTGTCCCTGGTGTGACCTGATGGAGTCAGACCCTGGGACACAGACTGAGCACCAACGCAGTGAGCACACATTACCCTAATCCATGAGAATCAGCCTGGTTTGTTTTTACCATCTTCATCTTTGGAAATCTGACATTTCCTTCCCCACTCAATTTCTGAGAGTGGCATTTTGCTCTCTTGGGTGTCAGCTCTGGGGGCTGGAGAGTTTTGTGTGCTGCTTTATCCCCTGGGTCTCGTGGTCAGCATTTCACGTGTGCTCAAGGCCCCATCCTAAGCTGCTGTGTAGGTTTGTGTAGCCCCTGCATTAAAACACACACCTGCTCATTCACTTGAAGGTTGCATAGTATTTTCTGATCTCCTACAGCAAAGTGGAAGGGAGAAAGCAAAGTTCAGAGATGTGAATATGCTGGTAATTGCAGATATGGAGTAAGCTCATAGTCAGCTTTTGTAGCCATGGATTTAACTTTTCTGAAGCACAGTTCTGGGAGCCAGTGTTATGAACAGATTTCAAGTTAAAATTTTTTAAACTTCCAGAAAGTATTCCTGTTGAATTTTCCAAATGACTCTGTACAGTAAGGAGCTAGAAAAATGAGATTTTTAAAGATTTTTTCCATCTAGATGTAATTGTAACTTGGGCACAATTGTGCATTCATAGAATTGTGATCATAAACACTGTTTAAGTGCAATACATAACACTGAAGGAGCATTCTATTTGTGTTTATGAAGCACTGCTTTGGTACATAGGGCTGTTGACAGGCTTGTGGTGGTGTTGCTAGGTAATAATCAGGGTATCCATGCTGATTATGGGATTAGGCTTGAAGCACAAATGTCTATGATTCATAAGGTAGATCTGCTTTGTGAGTGAAGCCTGGGCAGCCTGTGGAAGGCTTGTGTTGTCCTCCACTACCCAGCCAGGATGCTTCCATCCTCTGGAAGCATTGTGCAAATTCATTTTTGGAAAGAACAATGCACACTCAACTTCCTTTGCAAATAGTCTTCGTGTTACAGAATGAACAAGCCAATATTGACCAGGAAAGATGTGTGTAAAGATGAAGGGTTTTATCATTGAGTGCCAAATACTCTGTTTAGAGTTGAAAACACATAGAATATCCCATTAAAAATCAATGTTGATTTGTAATAGATTCTTTAAATGAGAAAAGTACAGAAGTCTCCCATAAAGGGTTGACACTTAGGCTGTTGTTAGCATTAATATAAAATAATCTTATAAGAATTAAGGACTGTAAGGTATTTGCATGGTGCAAGGCCATTAGTTGCTGGCACAGCACAAGAAGTGATGTACAGAGGAGATGTAGCAGTGGTTATCTGTAGTTCTTTTATTTCAGATATTTCCACCTTCCTGGCACAGCTTCTGTCCTCTTCGGCAGTGAAACTGTCACCCTGTTCTGGAGAGGCACCAGTGTTGGGACTGCCCAGAAGCACCAGGTTAAAAAAAATGCACAGAGGAAAAGACACAACTGTTAGGAAGCCAAGGATAAAAGTGGGCTTGCAAAGAGAGTTACCATTAATATGTTTTAAAATAGTCACTTGGCAGGCTCAGGCACCAAGGTTGGATGTTGGTGGCACCTGCAGTGCCACTGTTGCCTCCTCAATGGAGGTGACAGCCTAAAAGTTGATGCTCTTTGTCACTTTTCCACAAAAAGTAAGAAACAATAAGTTTGACAAGTAATACAGTGATGTAACATCAATCCATTAATATTTGCTTTGGCTGCATGTTGTGGATTCCCTGTAAAAAACGTTAAAAACTTCAAGTGGCTTTAGGAGCACTACAGCAGCTACAGGAATTCTGGCACGTTAGGGCAGACAGGGTTGTGTAAACTTTAATTAGGGCTTGGGAAGCTGAACCACATTGATAAATAAAACATGTCAGCAGCCTCACCCAACTGGTTGCAGTTCCAGTTCCCTGCATGTTAGTGATTCAGAAGGGTGAGACTTACCATGCAAAACACACCTGAAGTGAACTTGAAAAGAGCTTTGCCTTCATCTGGTGTTGAACAAACTCTAAAAGAGGAATTTCCCCCTGCCTGCCAAGTCTGTAGGGATTAGTTATTTCATGATTCTGAAATGCCTGGTGCATTCCTATATTTGATGTATTTGCTGATTTTTAAATGGAATTAGGTTTTGTAAATATTTTGTCAGCCCCATTTCAGTGGGTGTCCAGTTTCTATAAAACCTGAAGAAGTGCTGTGTCAAACCCCTGTGTTTAGCCATGGTTTATCCTATAGCATCTCCAGCACTAACTAACAGCAATTACAGTTTGAGGGAGCAGGGAGCAATTGCTTAGGGTTGTTTCTGCAGTTAACATTGCACGTGTTTTCCTACTTTTAACACGGAAATAGAATTTCCTCCAAGTACATTTTCAGTATAAAAAATGAAATAATTTGTGGTGCCAAACACTTCAAACTATGTTGCTAAGCATTGCCTCCTCTTATTGCACTAGTTTTAAAATTCAGTTTTCAATCATTTCAATTTACTGTCCTTTTGATGGCCTTTTAACCAGGTTTTTCCCCCAAACCATTTTCTACTGCTGAAAAATGCTTGTCCCCTTTTGATTACATCACAGAAAACTCAAAGAAATTTACCACAGACTGTGGGTGAAAGAAGCACTATGTGGGGTGAAGTAATAAATCAAAATAATCAGATTTTGTTATGTTTCAGAAATCAAAGATTAATTTATGATTGAGATGTGATTGTGTATTCTTATGGAGTGAAATACTGGAATATTCTTTTATAAGAAAATTTAACCCATGTAGTATTAAATTCTGCAATTAAATCTATCTCTATAATTGATATATAATAAATTATTATCCAAAATTTAAATTTTACAGTTGAAGAGCACACAATGAACTATGTAAAAGTATGATCTTTACTTTGTGAATCATTTTTTAAGAAGCACTTTCCTATTACCAACTAGCATGTGAATGAATTTTAGATTTTCTCATTTGTTATGATCTGTAAAAGTGACATTTCTTCAATCTGTCTGTTAATGGGTAAATCCATCCTACAAATGCTGAAACAAAGCACCTTATACTATGCTGCTTAAACTTGCTTGTAATTGCACCTTTTGTTATCTGCAGAGTTTTCTTAATGAGTATTCTTGTGTGAAATCATTGTTCCCTGTGGGTCTGGGGGACAGTTAACCAACCTATAGTATCATTTACTTAGTTCCTCTTTCAATACAACATTGTATTGTGAGTTTAGTGCTTCAGAAATAAATGCGGATTTCATTTGTCTGCTTTGGTTGTGTATCATTTATTCCTCTTGCACAAAATCAAATCAAGTCCATTGTAAAACTGTAAGAATTTGAAAATTGAGAGTATTTTTTCTAGAAGCCTGACTAATTCTTTCCCTGCTAAAGTAGTTCCACTTCATATTTAACCATTTTAAAGTAATTTTGGCTTCAAAATAAGCTATATTTTAATTTAACCATTCTTTAACCTTGGGCATGTATTTATATATAGCAGCTAACCTTGATGCTTTTTGCTATAATTATTTAATTTTTAATATGTTCATGTACCTTAGAGGAGCAGCAGCAAAGAAACAATGAAACAGCACCTCTCGTGTGGTTGTGGAAGTTGCACATCTTGCACTGGTTTTGTACTAGATAAAATTTCTATTTCTGTAGGAGTTGTAACTTTAGCTAAAACAAGTTATTTCTTTTTAAACAGACAGCAACCCTTGCCTTCCATCAAGCTGACAAAAATCCACATTTTAACAACAAAATACACTTCAAAAAGTCATTTGAACCTTAGATCAGCGTCTGTATGTAACTCCAGCCCTGAAGACTTTATTGCATTTTGTACTGTAAAACCTGAGATAATTCCATTTAAAGGAAGTGTAGAATTCCAGTCAGAAACATGAAGTTTAACTGAAAACTTGTCCTATATAAGCAGTGTTTTTTTAAATATATAATTTGAAGTTGAATTCCCTGGCCTGGCAGTGCTTGCTGCCCACTGGGACTCGGTGTCCTGCACTGCAGTGCAATATTCACTCAAGTATTGCTGGACACTGGACTTGTTTCCATGGAGTGGAGATCTGGAGATGTTTCCTTGTGCCTGTAAGGACCCGGCCACCCAACATCAGAGTTGTGCTTCTTTGCAGCCTTTTCAGCCGGCAGCTCGTTAACAGATGACAATTACCGCGCCTGGCTTATCAGCTGGCTCTGTGCTTTCATTGTTGAACGGCAGAAAGCAGAATTTCCAGCTGACAAAGGGGTCTGTGCACCACCCCTCCTCTGTCAGCTCCACATCGTGGCACCGGCACCAGTAGGCTGCTGCCAGGAGAAAGCTGTTGATGAAGTACAGCCAGGGCACGTTCATCTCCACGTAGGCTGGGATCTGCACACCCAGGAGCAGAACCACCACCTGCAGAACAACAAACGGTGCCCAAGTGCCAAGGAAACACAAGAGGAGCCTGCTCAGGAGCTGCCACTTAAAGCAAGTGGTGGTGGTGGTGTTAGGCACGTAGGGGAACATCAGCACAGGCTGGCTGGAGAAGGAGAGGAGCCTGGCAGACAGCAGCATGGTTGTCACCTCCTTCCAGCGAGCCAGCAGAGCCGTGCCCAGCAGCAGCACCATGGCCCACGACACCGAGCAGCTCTGCAGGCTGCCAGAGAGAGGGCACTGGGAAGGGGAAACACTGCTCTGCATTTCCAGCTCTTCAGAGACAGCGGGAACTTTGAGAGTGCAAAAAAACCCAGAGATCCATATAACCACCACAGCAAACACATAAAGTAACTTCCGACCTCTTTTGGGGAGCTGGGATGTTTGGGAGATGGTGGTGTAATAATCCAGAGCAGCCACAAGATACACTGGGTAAGGCAGAATCCCGTAGGTCAGAGAAGTGATCTGAGTGAAGAGGCAGATGTGGTACTCTGTGAATCGCACGCCCCAGAGCGCAAAGTCCTCAAAACAGAAAATGAAACACATACTCAGCAGCACTGTGAAATCCAGAAGTGCCACTGAAACGCAGAAGTATTCCATAAAACTGACTTTCACAGCTTTTGGCTTAATTTGCAACATGAAGAAATCAAGGAAGACTTTTCCAAGCATAATCAGGACCAGCATGTAGCTGATTTCAAGAGGTTGGCTGGCGTGGGTGCAGTGGTACTGACCAGAACCATTTTCACAGGGTCTGGCAGCCATCTTCCGGTGGTGAAAACAGCAAAAATAAATGTCACAGGGCACAGTGCTTCATCTCTGAAAAGAAAAATAAAAGGTAAAAATTTATTTCTGTGTAGCTCTACCAATTAGTTCCATCATAGCAACTACCCAATTTGTCTGAATTTTTCAGGCCCCTTAATGAAGAGTAAAGAGCCTTGCTTCTCATCATTAAATTATCAACAACTGCCTAAATTTAGTTTTCTTTGAATTACATTCTAGAGAGTTAAAAGGTCAACATAATTTACTTTTCTAGCTAATGACCCAAGGAAAGGACTAGGAAAGAAGGTTGACTATATTCCTTTCCTTTAGAAGGCATGGAGAGGTCTTTCTGTCCAGCTGGGCAGGGGGATGGAGGTTTCAGAGCTCCTGCATATTCTGAAAAAATTACAGCACAGAAATTGTACAAGACACTGTAGGAGATGCTGCAGCATGCCTCACAGTTCATTATGCTCATAGAATCTGTAGGAAATCCAGACTGCAGAAATATCTTGAAAGCAGAAAAAGCATCAAGCATCACCTCCTTTTTTGGTGCAAAAATCCTGGAACTCCGAGGCAATCGAAAGCACAAGGGCTTCATTAGTGAATTGGGCTTTTTTGTTCATCTCTAAGTACGACAGTGACAGAGACCTCAGAACAGCTGCTTTTCCCTTCAGACTTCCACAAGTTTCTTTATGATAACTCTTTTCCAAATGTTAATTCCTAAGGAAAACGAACATAGGGTGGCTCTGTGTGTGTCAGCAAGACAGCATGGACAGTTTTATCTGATTTCTTCTCTCTTTCCTTAAAGAAGCAGGATGGTGTCTGTGATCCCAGTGAGAGCAAAGAAGAGCTGAAAAGCCAAGGCAGCTGTAAAAAGGAACTGACTCTTTAGGCTCTGTGTTAACAGCGAATTGCCTCAATTTAAGCAGACGCCTGCATTTTGTGACCAGTTTGCCAGAGTCAGTCAACATTTGTGTTGGTGCACATTTGAGTTTGTGTGCTGAGAGCAGAGTTAGAGCAACTACAAGTCCTTGGCAGCACAACCTGAGAAGCATCCATGGAGTTTGTTTACAAGCCTACCTGGGCTGGCCGCTTCACTCTTCATCTGCACAAGTGCATCCTCTGAAACCTGATCTGTCTTCACAGTACGGCTTCTTTCCGGTGTTTTGTCTTCATGTACTGGATGCTGCACTTGTGCACGCAGAAAGGAGGGGGCCTGCACGCAAACGGGGTGCCGTTCAGTAAGATAATAATAATAATAATAATGATGAATATTGTAAGGCGGA
>VXAX01005547.1:521444-533724 GCA_013399835.1 Leptocoma aspasia
TATATATATAACACATACAGCACATGTAACACGTGTAACAGAACGTATATAACATATATGCTATTAAGGAATTATATTAAGCTATTAAGGAAACGTATAACACACATGACGTGTAACATATAACACGTATAACACATAGCACACATAAAATAGCACATATAACACACATAGCACATGTAACACATAAACAGAAATAACACATAAAACACACACAGCACATATGGCACACATAATACATATAACATGAAGTAACCACCCTGGGGAGCAGGTTCCGTGTGCTGTGTTTGATCCCCTAGCAGTGGGAGCTGAAGCAGCCTCGTGGTGCCCCAGTGCCGAGTGCAGCACAGCAGGACACCCAGATCCTTATAAAAGTAGCAGATAAATATTTTGGGTTTGAAATGTGTGACGTGTGTGGGCAAAAAGGCGATGGTGGGGCACGAGGAGCTTCAGCAGGAACTCTCGTGTCCCCCAGGACTTGGCTGCATGGCAGGGAACACAGGATGCTTCCTTAGGAAGCCCTGTGCCCACACTGTAGGTATAGTTTGATGTATCTGTGTGTACAAAGGAATCAAGTGGCTGTCAGAACTTCTGAAAGCAACTAACTCTCTGGAATTAAATTCTGATGTAAGCTGTGATTTTTCCCCCCTCTAATTTTTCTTGCCCCTCTCCTCCCCCCTTCCTTCTCTTCCTTCCATGGTTCATTTTAAGAATTAAAGAACTTGAGGGGGAAAAAAGTTCTGAGGTTTGTTAGGTTTGGGGTTTTTTTATGGAGAAACAAGATGATCAGTACTCTGTAAAACCTGACAGCTTAAAGTAATCCTCAGCAGCATTCATACTGACCGTAGTTACTTATCCACAGTCTTTATTAGGACTGTTGCACAAATTAGAGTATTATAAGAAAATATTTACACCTGACAGAGGTATTGCACCTCTGAGCACCCAGTCCACCCACAAGTATCTGAATACTGATGCTTTCTTTCATAGTTGTTTTCTTCTTAGTTCTAACCCAGGGCAAAGCAATGAAAGTGATTTTCCCAGTGGGAGCAAATGAAGTGTTTGGATGTCTGGGTTTGTTTCTGTTCATGTCTCTCTCTCTGACTGAAGAAACTGCTGCACAGGCCTGTGTGAGGAGATGCCTGGATGTTGGGAATGAGGAATCAGGAGGGGACAGGGACAGTTTAGACATTTTTTCTGCTGATAAAAATTCCAATGAGTGTGTGACCTCCAGACTGTGTCAGCTCTGTGCTCAGTGAGCCTTCTGGGGGAGTTCCTCAGCAGGGCCCACAGGGCACAGTCCTGCCCACATTACATCCCCTTTTCGTGTTGTGTCTCCTTCTCAGCTTCCCTTTCCCTCCACCACCTTGTGCTTGTTTGAAAGTTTGCTTTTAACTCACTGATTACTCTTGTTTTCTGTTCCTGAGTGCTGTATCTCATCTTCCATCCCAGAGAAATGATGGTACAAGATCCTGGAAGTCAAATGCAGGGCTTGGTGCTGGCAGGTCCTTGCTGAGTCAGGAGCTGCTCACTCCATGTTGGGTAAGGGCTGCCTCTTCCTTCACAGGAAAACTTGCAGGTACTTGACATGCAACATGTGCTAAATAATATCTTGAGCCCATCCTGCTTGGTTAAAGAGGCTGCATTTATGTCCATGAGGAGCAATAGAAAGGTTTAAGGAATTAGTTTATATTGGCATGGAGGCAGCTGTGTGTAAAAATAAGACAGGAGCCTCCTCCTTGAGGAGGGTGGTACATGAAATAAGAGAAAATCTCTTCTAAAAGCTGTTTGTGTGTTAAAAGCTCTTGCAGTGGATCTGTGTTGTCTAAGATATTTGCATAGACTTCCTTCCTCAGGAAGGAAGGGGCTGTTTCTTCAGGGCTGCTTCCTGCTGCTGGTTGCTCATATTTTGGGTTCTGTTGTTCACCTTAATGGAAAGGGTAGGATTTTAGGGGAAAGGAACAAGAAAAAAGACCACCTCTAATTTAAAATCTAACAATAATTTTCTGAAAGAAGCAGTGACTGAACAAATTGACCTCACTGAGCAGGTGTTGGGCTCTACCCTCTCCTCCCTGCTGTGCTGGGGCTCAGCACTGCAGCCCCATGGGTCACTGCAGCCTCTGGAGTTACTGAGGAAGAGCAGTAGGGACCAGCAGGGTCCCTGCATGCTGCTGCTGCCTGAGTTAGGGCAGGAGGTTTCCTTCAGACAGGGGCAGGTGCAAGTAATGGATACAACTCCTTTACAAGGAGTGTGGGCTGTGCTTCCTGTGCAGTTAGAGATGAGTCTTTACTTTCCCCCTACTCCTCCTGGCTGAGATGTGCTGTGCTTTACAAGTTCATTGCCACCTGTCCCTTTACTGTGTTGAGCACAGGAGTAAATTTAAACCTCACCTCTGTGTGTTTCAAGCAATTTATGTTGGCATCTTGGACACCTCAAGGCACGTGGGCAAAGCCAGGGAGATAAATGCACCTTGATGCAGTTTGGTGTCACGTGTGGGGAAAGTTGCACATTTCACAGTTGTGAACTCCTGCACAAATGATCATGAACGTTCCCACTCCCAGTGAGGGGCTGGGGGTGCTCTGGAAGAGGATGGTCCCCACAGCCAGGGGCAGTGGGCCACTGGAATGGCCCTATGGAATGTTCTCTGGAACACATTTGTCTGTGGGGTGGGTGCCAGTCTGAGCCTTGCCTGCATCCTCCCCCTTTCCCTGGCTGTGCCTTTAATTGGGTGTAGCCAGCTGAGCCTGTTTAATGCCCTCTTAGGGTTTGTGCCTTGTCAGCACTGGATTAGCAACCCGAGTTTTGCAATGGCCAGTGGTTGTGGAGCTGCTGGTCCTGAAAGGCTCCATGGCTCAGAGAGACAGAATTTATGACGATTTTATAATTTTTTAATAAAATATTTAACTAATAGAATATGTAACCAGTAAACTATTTCACCAACTTTATTTTTAACTAACTTTACTTTTAAAGAAGAAAATGCTTGACTGATGTCCCATTTGCAAGATGTTTTATTTTTCAAGAACCTTTTAAAAGCACAGACAGTATGTGGTGGATCCTCATTTCGATCATTTGAGCTGCTCATCTTAAAAGTAACATTTTATTTGAGCTGCTCAACTTAAAAGTAACATAATATTTGTTTTCAAGGAGCTGGAAGAAAGTTGTTACAAGCAAAGCCCTAAAAACTGCATTACATGAACCAGTAATTTAAAAACCCAGTTCATGGTTTACTGGTCACTGTAACACAAAACTAAAATTAAGACTGAAGCCAACGTAGAGCGCAGGGTGTGATCAGACTCTCTTTGTGTTGCTCACAAACACCAAAGCAGAGCTAAAAATCTTTTGTAACCTTTTAGTATATTGCTACTTCTTGGTAGACTTCAGTTTAAAGCAAATTCTGTTGTGGCAGTTTCATTTAAAAGGAAGCTAAAATAGGGGGAAATGTAATTTCAATCTCAGCCTCAGTGTGAAGAATTCAAAACTCCATCTTCTGACTGCCTACAAAGAACCTGGTTGAACACTCACATGTCAGAGAAAATAAGAATTTACTGTGAGGGGCAGTGAGAGTCACCTGGGTCTCTGCTCTGTGTTTTTATTGATCAGCAAATATAAACTGCCAGCGTCTCTCTCCTAAGCACCTCCATCCCTCACTAGATCCAGGCTCCAGGGGACTTCCAGGGATCACAGGCTGAGCCTTTTCTGTGTTTGCCTTCTGTTGTACATTATAAGGATTGATGGTTGTTACCACCTGCAGAAAATCTTTGATCTTTATCTAAAGCAGGATCACTGTTTACCCAGTACTGTTCCCTCTTTACTTCAACTTGCACTGAAACTGTTTGCACAGTGCTGTTGCTAACCCTAAAGTAATTCCTCTCTCAGAAGTCTTTTATCACAAAACAATTTTTTGTGATCATTATTTTTACATACAGAAAAAAAATACACACGGCAAAGCAAATGCCTCTGTGTCAGCCAGGCAGTAATGGACTCTTTGTGGACACTATCAGGAAATGTGCCTTTTGTTTTCCTGCACCTGTTGCTGAATTACAAATAAAATAATCCAATGCTTTATTAAATAAAATGAGAAGCCCTAATGAAATTGTACCAGCCATTACCAGGGAGTCTATTGAAAACATTCAGCAGCTGCTTCAGTCTCAGTTCACTTACACTGACAGGATTGTTTCACCCTTCTCCTTGTGCCGAGTGAGAAGGGCACAGTGCCTTGGACCACCTCACACCACTCTGCTCTCGCTCCCTGGGGAGGATTTGGTCAGAGCCAGTAATAAATGATGCTCAACAATTAAGTACCTTGGACTTGTAGAAGTTTGTTAGAAACCAGGCCCTGCATCTGAGTGTTTTGCAAACATCAGCTTACCCTGACAGTAAAAAATCTCCTGTTTGATTCTGATTCTATAGGGAGGGGTTGATCAGAAAGGCTGAGAATCAAATCAGTGAGTCCTTCTCATTAGATAAAAGACCTCATCAGCCTGAGGAAGGCCCTGGAGTGAGCTGGGGGTCAGCCTGGCTCAGCAGAGTTAAATGTCACCAGCCCTTTGCTAAAGGTCTCCAAGAGAATTGATCCTTCTCTGCTGTATTTAAAAGTCAACACATCTATCAAAGCAGTGCTGGTGACTCAGTGGAGACTTTCCCAGGACAGACTGTAATTCCTAACAGGAGCTAAAAGGTGGGTCCAGCACTATTGTCTGTGCTAAGCCTTGCATAAAAACCACTGAGAAGTTGCATCTCAACCACTCTGGATCTTGGGAAATGTTTGATACACTTTCTTGTACAAAGAGTGTAACAAAGAATGGTGTTCAAACGTGCATGATTCAAGGTTTGGTTTTAAAAATGTTTGAGAAGTAGCTGGATGAAATGTCAGCCAAGGAGTAAGGGATTCAGCCCTCCCTTCCCACAGCAGCTGGGAAAGGAAGAGCTGGGAAAGGGTAGAAAGAGCAGTGGGAGGACATGCAGGTCCTGAGCACTGAGTGTGAGCAGGAAATTGTCTCCAGAATCTGACTCCTGCTCTGGTTTTGTGGTGGCTCAAATTCGTGGATCTACTCTGAATTTATCCCAGTACAACTCCTTGAAGAGTTTAGACTCCAGTATAAGTAAGGCAAAAACCAGCTTTCTAGAACTCTAGGAAATAATACATATAGAACTTTCCTGTTGGGAGATTTGATCTAAGTCAGGATAAGGCAAATTTTGGGGATGTGAGGGAGGGGAAGGATCGGTCCCTGTTACAAACAGCTGGGCTGTGTCTACAGTCAGGCCCATGGCGACCAAGAGCTCCTTTAGGCTCTGGGACACCCAGCCAAGGTGAAGCTGTGTCTTTGTCCTCACCTTTCCCTCCTTTGGCCTCTCCAAGGAGGGAAACAGGTATGCACATACTGACACTTGCATTTTCCATAGTTCTATTTTTTCCAGGTGTTTTTTAGGTGCATTTTATTTTGTAAATTGCTTATGTTTGGAGTGGGATATAGAAATTTTGGCATGGACACTGCAAGGGGTGCCCAGCTCAGCAGCTGCCTGAGGGAGGCACAGGGCAGGGCACAGGAGAGGAAATGGGATTGTTCTGTAAACTGAGCTCACTTGAACTGACTCTGCCAACAGGTCCAGGAGGGATTCTGGCAGGACTTCCAACTGCTGCCAGTCAATCCCCTGCAGCTGGAAGAGGATGTTTCTCTGTTGCCCAGGGCTTTTGATGCCAGCTGTGAGGCTGGAACATTGCTTTGCTGTCCCTGTGACCCCGTTAGGAAAGAATTACATCTTCAGAGGAGATGCAGAGAACCTGGCAAGGCTCTGAGGGCTCAGTGCCACAGTGAGAACTGCTGGGGGTTGCAGGAAGGAAAATAAAAGCTAAGCCTGGCAGGTGTTCTCCATTTCTACAGTTCATGTTTACATTGTCTACATTTAGTGTTTACATGGGGCAGATGCTTCTGCCACCCCTCCTGAGTCCTGGAGAAGTGTAATCAGAGTGAACTGAGGAACTGAGACATTCTCCAGTTTTCTTTATCTGCCCTTCTTCCTGCAGTATGATGCTCAGAGAGCTTCAGTCAGTGTTATTTCAAATAGAAAAAGGCCTAAATGAACTATTATCTATCTATCTATCTATCTATCTATCTATCTATCTATCTATCTATCTATCTATCATTTATTTTTTATATAAAACACCAGAAAAATCTGCTGCATGATCCACAGTAGGGGAACATAAATGCTTCCCCTGATCTGCTGCTATGAACAAACTTTACTGATTGAAAATTGCTTATCATCCCCTGCTACTGTAACTTTTCTACAGATAGAGAAATAAGCAAGTTCATCAAATAATAATTTTTACTTGTTTCTTAATTGCTAGAGAAAGCTCTGCCTGTTTAAGGACCCCAGCACACAACAGGTGAGCTGAGGTTACCTGTTATCTGTAGCTGTACCAGAGCAGAGCACACTTGGGTGTAACATCTCTGCTAAATACTGATCTGCATTAATACTCATTTGTGTTTTACCAGTAATTATTTAGTTTAAAAGAATATATAGGAGTAATCATATCTTCTTGCAAAGAAAAAAAAAACCAGAAAATTATACTGGGAGGAATAGCAGTAAGACCACTATAAAATTTTATTGCAGGAAGGACATTTTAGTAGTGTAGTTATTTCAATAATTTTTCACTAAATATATGTATATTTGTTCTCCTGAGGTCACTCTAGACTCTCAAAGTTAAAAATCAAAATCATTAAGAAGAACTTTGAAATGCCTGATACAAAAAGCTAAAGGTGGCCAAATCCTTTTGTGATTTCCTCTTTGGACTGGAAGTGTTTGTCATGATACCTTAAGTCCACTCATAATTTTACTATTACTGGCATGTTGTAACCACTCCTTTCATTAAGCTATTTCAAAATGCTTCAGAAGTATTTGGGGGATATTTCTAGGAAAACAAGCTTACAGTAATGAGTCATGAAGTTCTTTCCTTAACCACTGAGCAGATCTTTCTTACCCCACCTCAGAGATCAGAGCTGTTCACAGCAGATCAAGTGAGGAGTTAAGGCCAATTCAATTTCTAGTCTGCAGGAGCCTGGAACTCTGTCAAGGTGACAGCACAAGTGTCTGATGGTAATTCTGAGACCCAGACACCCCTCCCCAGGTGGGCAGCACTGGCACGTGGCACACACCCCCAGAACAGGGAGCAGATGGCAACATTAGAGTCTTTATTTGACCATTTCCACTTGATTTGCTCAGCATGGCACTGAAGATGTTATTTCACTTGGAGGAGGAAACATACTTGAAATTACTGAAAACCACTGCATTAACTTCTTAAAACCAGGGCTTGGCTGCCCTGTGATGCCCCAGTGCAGGCTCTGCTCTCCCCACCACATTGTGCACACCCCACTCAGGTATGACAGGACTTCGTTAGCTCTTTTAATCAGTGACAACACACAAGTGGCCAGGAGTCAATCTGTTTAGTTAATGGGTCCTTTAATTTTTTTGCTATATTAATAAAAAAGTGATCCAATTTATCTGTTTCCTTATGGAGTAACTATTCAGGATTTAAGAAGCAAATACACCATATCCATGAATTGTTTATCAATGCAACCATGATGATGTATGTATTTGAACAATCTGAAAAATTGGTATCTTCATCCAAAATGCTGACGCTGGAAGGATGGGAAGCAATTTAGGATAGGAAAAAAAATTCTCTTACCCTTATCTTCTCTGAGTGGGCTGGGAAGACAATCAAATCTATAAAGTCCTTGAGAGGAAAGAGGCTGAGTTGTAAATTCTGCCATGCTCAGTCAGCCAAGACCTCCAGTCCATCCTCCACAGAGGCAGCGGAAGGGACGCGCAGGACACGGCACCGGCTCCTCCGAGGGATTCACAAACAAGGATTAGTGGTCACTTCACATCAGCTCTGAGCCACCCAGCTCTGGGAGCAGACCAACACTCTCCTGCCTCTTCAGCTTAAAACTACTCCAGTTCCAGAGTACAGAGAGGTTTAGCATTAAGGCATCCATACAGCTCTGGTGTTTGCTTTCATTTAATAAAGATCAATTTACTCAAATACATGGAATGTTGGCACAAAACTAAAGCTTCTGTGGAACAGCTACCAGTCATACACAAATACTCCGTGAGGTCCTCTCCACTTGCATTTCTCTGATAGATACACCACAACAAGGCTTCAATAATACAAACTGAATGCTGGATCAAATCTCTAAATAATAAGTAGCAGTTAAAGTAAATGGTTTGCTTTATTTGTAAATTATGTACAGAATACATTTGCTTTTAAATTATGATGGAGCAGGAGAAAGAAAACAGCCATCATTTCCAAACCATGCTGCTTCCTTCACCTGCTGGAGATGACATCTCTCTCTGCACTGGATGCACAAAACCAGTTTGGATTTCCTCAGTTGCTGGCACACAGGCTGGAGAAACAGAGAACACTGCAGCCAAATTCAGCACTACCAGCTCCTCTACTGTCAGCAAAATACTTCTGCTAAAACTAGTTTTCTCAGGAAAGTTCTCACAATCTTTTGAAAACAAAATCAAGAAAAATATCAAGAAGGCTGTGGGCTAAGAAGGGCTTTACCTAACTATCAGATGAGGATAACTAGGAATAATCTGAGATTTGGTCATTCAACTTTTACCTGGTTTACAAAAGCAAGTTTGAGAAGCTAAACTAATTGACCAGTTATGCAAGTACCAGAAAATGATGTTTTTCAGTATGCTGGAGGACAATCTGGGCAATCTATCAATCAATAAAAAACTTGTCAAATTGATAAAACTTCCATAAATGGATATTAATGATTAACATAGTACCGAGTAATCAAGTTAATGGTTAAAAAAAAATGAAGGAACTAGATATAAAACTGTTTGGTAACACGGATATTTCAGCAAACAAAGATGCTACTGTATGGTCTATGTTTTGGTGATCAGCCAACAAAGAAAATCCAACCATTTGCACATACTTAGTCCCAAACCACAGTGAGTTATGATTTTCCATGTGAAGGCCTACTTTCGTTATCTTCCTCCTCTTCCTCCTCACAATCCCCTTCATCTGTTTGCTGTTCCAGTTCCTCTTTTGTGATCATTTCAAAGTCGTTTCCATTGCCACTACTGTGCTGGGACCTGTCATCTTCGCGCCTGTCACTGTCAGTGTCTGAATGCCGCTCTCCTCCTGAGCCGTCTGTTCCCGAGTTCCTCGTGCCTTCTGTTTTCCCATCCTCCTCTTCCTTCTTCTCACTGTCTGATTTCTCCTCGCTGTCGTATTTTTGCTGCTTTTTGGATTCTGCTTTTTCCTCTTTCTTTAAGTCTGCTTTTGGTCCTTTGTATTCATGTGTGTACAGGGGCCTGAAGGAGTCAATGAATCCCACATCTGCTGTAAGGTTTGGCAGGAACCAGAAGTGATGCCTTCCTCCAGTGATGAGCCAGATGATAAGGAAAAGGATGCAGCGAGCTGTGTGAAAACAAGGGAAACTGTGGATTTTGTTACAGACACACACAGTGTTACAACCATGCTGTAAGAGATGCTCACTGCTAATGCCCACCCCCAGCCAGGGCCTGGGGGATGTTGGGGGGAAACCCCTCATTCCACAATAGTTCTGTGGAGTAGTTTGTTCTTACCATGTCTCCTCCACCCCACTAACCATGGATCATATCTCTGATTTAGCTCTTAACCCCTCTGCCACAGAGAGCTTTAGAATCCTGGTGACACCATCCTCACCTCTTAATATGTTTCTGTGTGCAGTTCCAGGTTTGTTCTGCACTTTTTTGTTTAAACAGAGGCAGTAAACGAATCTGCACTACACAGGAAACATCAACAGGTGACAGGAGCCTGAGCTCTCCCTCTTCCCGTGGCACGAGTGTGACACCCGCTGGCCGGAGGGAAGCGCACACAGGATCCGCCCGGCTGCGGCCGAACAACGTCCTGGGAAGCGGCACCGCCCAGCTCCGAGCTCGGGGAAGAGCTGGGCTGTGCCTCCGGCCTCTCAGACCCCGCCACTCACCGACGGCAAGGAGCAGAATACTGGCGACAAAGCAGCCGGCGCCCACGCTGAGGTAATAAACACCGACGCGCATCTCGGCTGGCCAGAGCGGGAACAGGGTCGCGGCTATAACGGCAATCACTGAGCAGGGAGGGCAAGACAGAGGCACGAGAAGCATCATTAGTTTTTTCTGGTATATGTAAAGAGGTTCCAGGCTTACTGTTCATTCAAAGTAGTGCCTTAGATTCAGTTAACATCTCTACTATTTTAGATTAAAAAAATAAAATTAGCTGATTTGTCTTACTCTACACAAATACAAGTTCTAGGGTCAGAAATGTATCACTCATAAAATATTTCATATTTTTACATAACCCACATTTGCCCGCTGGACAACTCACTGCTTAGCTTAAGGCAACAGAAATAAACAACTTGTGTCTACTCTGACTTACCAAGTACAAGTCCCATGGCAAAAGTTTTAAAGTGAACGGGGTCATAGATCCACACATAGACCTACAACAGAAATGATGTGGTTACACTCAGAGCAAGCTCTCTGATAAACATCTCCTGTATTCCCTCACCCCAGCAATCCCTGCCAGGCTGCAGTGCCTGGTGCTGAACAAAAGGACTTCTGGTCAGCACCCGGGCAGGGCAAGGGGTCGTGATTCCTAGGAAGGGTAACTGACAGGTGATGTAATCCCGAGGAAAACAATCAGACAGCAGAACTGATGGGAAAATGAAAGATTCTGAAATATCACAGAATCAAGGTTTGGTTGTATCTTTATTTGTTAATCCTCATTGCAGATATGTCAATACCAACTACCAGAAAGGCACCTGGGAGGCAGTGGTGATTCCGTGTGATGCAATAAATATTGAACATTCTGCTTCCCACAAGGTGCCAAAGTTAACTGCATTCAGGTGCAGCTGCTGCCAGTCAGCTGCTCTGGGAGCCCAAGCAAGCTGAAGATGGTGACTGGGCAATAAGTGTGTGATATCCAGTGTTTGTAAGTGCAAAATAATCAGTGAAAGGGAAAAACCCAGCTCTAATGCAAATACACAAGAATTGGCTCTAAATTAGCTACTACTTAATGAAAGCTCTTGTGAATTACAGTTGTTAAAAAATGTCAGCTCATTAATAAACAGAGAAGTAACTGATATTAAAACAGGCAGTAAATACTGTGGTATTGCAGATACTGTGCTGCAGCCTCATTTGGAATGGGCACTTTATGTAAAACGACAGGGAAGATCAGAGCTGGGTGTGATTCCACATGAGATGGGATGAAACAGAGCAAGGCAAGTGTAGAAGGACTGAGAAAGGTAAAATCAAGATACAAAGGGGAAACAAATTTTCTGCACAAGTGATTTATTTACAGAATTTGCTGCCATGTATGTTTTATAACCAAAAGAACACAAGAATCCTGGCGAAGATTCCAGTACAGCCACACACAGCATCAACACAGCACAGTAAAACTTACCACTTATCCCAAACTTGAGAAGCACAAATGTGACTCTGTACATTACAGAGCTGGTAAATAATTAAATTCTTTGTTTTCCAGAACAGCAAAGCACATAGAAGTATTTAAGGTCACAATTTCAGTGGCAAAGCCAGGATGAGCATTCAGGAATGCCAAAGGGTCACCAAAGGGTCTGCTCAGATCACAAAGCCAGGCAGATATTTTGTATTTCCCCTCCTGCCTGGTGTCCTGGAAGGCTTGTTTGGCTTAGAACAATTTTGGGATAAGTTGGGCAGGAGGGACCTCAGGACTCTCTGTCCCACCCTCCTGTCCCAGGCAGGGTCAGCTCCACCAGCCCCTGAATCCACCCTGAGGACAAACATTTCACCTCACGGCCACTAACACCTCAACTACTGGGAAGGAAGTTTTCTTTGGGATTTTTTTAAAGTTACTGTCCTCTATCTACCTGTCTTTAACCTCCATGAAGTATCTGAAAATCTGGTTTCAAGATGAGCCATCACGTTGCCATTAATTTTTCTTTCAACATGTCAAGAAGGAGTTTGCAGAAATCCAGTAAATTAGGGTATTGTCTGACAATAGCATGGTGACACCCAAAATTGAAAAGCACCTATAAATCTTACCTCATTTCCATCCAAGAAAACCTGGTCTTCATGTGGCTCAAGTTTAAATTTCCTCTTAGTTTCCTTTTTCTTGGGTGTTCCTGGGGTGTCATCCTGAGGACAAACATAAATATTCTATCTATACCTAATATATAAAATACATAAATTATTATATATTTAAATACATATACAAATAATTATATATAAAATTACAAAAATTAATGTTTTAATTTCTATATTTAACATTGTACA
>VXAX01005547.1:533773-614739 GCA_013399835.1 Leptocoma aspasia
ATTTATAATATCTGTTAATATATTTAATCTGATAACTTTTCAGAAACTTAAGATCATGTTCACACTTTTTTGTTTTCTTTTAAAGTAAAAATACTTTATTTCCTCCTGTTCTTATTTATTACCAGCTGGGTACCTCAAAAATCAAGGAAAATTGTAAGGAAAGAGAAATCTCATTTTTAGTGTCTAAGGACTAGAGTATGACTTCAGGATTACATTGTGTCATCAAATGCCTAGCAAAACTGGGCTGATATTAACAGGAAGTCTGTACAGGATCAAGAACAGGGAACAACACTTCACCATCACTGACTCTTAGAATTATTTGCTGTTTTAGTGCCATATTTACCAAAATGACATCCTGTCAGAATCAGTTTCTGCCCATTTATTCTTTGTCCTCCTCAATCTCTTTTTGGATCTTGTGCTTCCTCTTCTCTGTTTGCTTCTCTTTGCTTACTTCATTGTGAGAAATTAACTTTGTGATTTTGGTCCTGTGTTTCATTCAAGTTCCTACCCACTGGCTTACATAATCCACTAAATATCTGTTCAATAAATAATGATTAGTTTAAAAATTAAACATACATTTAATAATGTACCTCCCCTGATGACAGTGGATTGGAAGAGTTTGTTACTTTCATAATCAGCATTTTGCAGTACCTCAGGGTTGGATAATCTCACACTGGGCTGGGACTGCAATGGGATTGTTCTGTTTATAACTCCTTTATTTGCCATTTAGGTTTCTTCTGACACTCAAACCTTTGTAGACAGACTGTAACTCTCACTAGATGTGCCATTATTTCACTTAGGATTGTCTGAATGGGAATGACTTTGGAAAACTATCCTACTAACTCTCACAGATTCAGACAACTGTATGTAGAAGAAACACCATATTCACTCAACAAGTTTCTCCTGCAGTTTCCCAACATTCAGAAATTCTGTTCTTCTAATAATAAATAAGTAATAAAACCAATCAGGAGTGAAAACAAACCCAAACCACATTAAAAACTGTAAGCAGTAGTAGTTTAAACCTGGAAGCTCAAGTGCAAGGAAGCAGGATGCAGACAGTCATGGAGCACTGTTACACAGGCCCCACATACCAAATGTGACATTCCAAACATTCCTCTTACCAAACACTGCAAAACTGTTTGTTTCACTGGTGCAGCTGCACTGTTTGGATGTTTGGTCACATGCACATGTGTCATTCTATGGCAACTGATGTACACAGCCTCCCTGCCTGCTGCCACTGGAGAGAAACAGGTTCTGATTAACTCAGCCCACATTAAAAGATGACAAGGTACACAAAGGCCAACTGAAGCCTCTTTTTTGATCTAGACCAAAATAAGACCAATTCAAAAGGTAACAAAAAAAAAGCAAGGCATATTTTAGAGATGAAAACAGGAAAAAAAAGCAAGGCATATTTTAGAATAACCAACTTCTGAGCCAGTGTAATGCTAACATTCTGATGATGTATTGGTTACAGGTTTGTCTCTTCTCTTACACGCAGTACTTACCTTCTTACACTCATCTTTTTCACCATCCTTTTTCTTTTCCTTTTCTTTCTCCTTCTTTGTTTTTTCATCTTTGCCACTTTCCTTCTTGCTCTTTTTCTCCTCTTCTTTCCCACTCTCAGCCTTTCCTTTTTCCTTTTCTTTCTTTGTATCCTTGTCAGGTTTCATTTTCATCACTTTCAATGCTCGATGAAAGAACTGTTTTTTCAGGAGTCTTAAAGCAAAAAAAGTTAAATGATTGATTTAAGTGCAGCTGTGAGAACAACATTTACACTCAATTATGTTATTAGACATCATCTAGATTATCTCTCTAACATAATCATGACCAGCATGACTGAAAGGCAAGGTCACCATCATCTGCTCTATTTACAGCTACACACACCAGACCTACTTATCCCATGTCTTGCCTGTTGCTTTGCTTTTTTTGGTTCATCTGTTCAAAACTGGGTAAAAACTGTACTTTTCTATGGCAGCATTTTGCAGATATATAAATGAACACACAAAATGTAGGATACAGCAAGCCACCAGATCCATTTAATTTTCTTTACCATTAATGCAATTCCTGCAATATTTATTTTCAAGTTAATGTGGACAAACAGCTTATCAAGATCACTGGTAAGTGATGCAGAATGAGCAGAACTGCTCTGTTGAAACTGTGGTACCTATGCCAAGTCTTCCCTTCCTGTCAGCTACAAACAGACCTTATTGCAAGTGCATATATTATTTATGTATGGATGTAGTATTTGGTGTTCTTCAGGTTGTCACCAATAGAAGCATCCTTGAAAGGAGCACAGCTGAATTCCCAACAGGAAGAGCAGGACAGAATCCTGCTCCTCAGACAGCAGGGACAGAGAGATTTGAGAGCTCTGACCCTACTAACTTCAAATATTGGCAAAATTCAAGAAACTTCTTTGGTTCACCTTGCTGCCCCAAGCAGTGCAGTGAAAGCCTGAGTGAGTTCTGGGAACAAAAATAACGAAACTACATCATTTCCACCCTCAAACACAGCAATATAAATACAATCATTATTTTTGCATACAACCACTAAAGTTTTAGGATGCACGAAGCCCAAGTTACATTGGTTAAATAACTGTGACATCTGGACAACTACAGCCATTAATGACACTGAAGAAGCAGCCTGGGTCATACCTGTTGCAGTAATCAACTACAGACTCTCGGGTTGTAAAGAGAGCCTCCTCTCCTTTCTTTGCCTTTGCCCATTTAGAATCCAGGAGGCAATCCACAGCTTTTGAAGCTAGAGGAAAAAAATTGAATTAAAAGTGCATTAAAATTAACATTATTTTTACCATTTAGTCTATGTTCCCTAAACCACATTGACCAGTCTGTTCTGGTGATGTTCTACATGCTTTCAAGTAAGACTAGTCACTATTCTGAAATATATTCCTCTTGACATCATACACCTTTAATTCACAGAGTGAAAAGTTTATTGCATTTACTCCAGGCTAGTGAGATTAATTTTATGGCTTCCTAATACCTAGATAAGTTTTCAAAACCAAACTGTAGGATTAGTACTTATTAGATAAAGTACTATTAACAAAAATAAAACAGCCTCTCCCACCCTCCAAGTGCAATGAAGAAACCTGAATTCTCTGGTTAAAAGCAATCCTACCAATAAAATAATCAACTCGGTGGCCCATCATGTTGGTGGATTTTGTTGGACAGTTGAAGCGCAAGTATTTAGCAACAGCCTTCTCCTCCTTGAATGGCTCACCAACTTCCTACAGTGGGAAAAGTCAAAAATTATTAATACAGTTTTAAACACGTAAGAAAATCACCCACTTGGGCTTAAAAGATCAGATATTGCAAAGTCTTGATTATTTCATGGCAATATATAAATAACAAATAAAATATAAAGGATGTGAAAATAGGTCATTTTTCCTGAAAACTTTCTGTCTACATGAAGCAAAAAAGTGGCAAATCTCAAGTTAGATGAACTGAAGGTAAGGAGGACAAACTCCTTTAGCAGATCTGTAGAAAGAGTAAATTAAAGGAAGGCCTAAGAGGAAAGCACATGGGAAGGTGCTTAAGGCACACAGCTGGGATGGAAACGGTTGTGAAGCTGGGACAAAGAAAAAGCAGAGTGAGGAATGAGTGTGTATGAAATGACAGCAATGTAGGCTCTCTGACAGAACACAGAGCAGCTCAGATTTCACATGAGGAGGAGAAAACCATGTTGAAAAGAAGCTGAAAGATTTGGCTAGAAAATTTCTTTGCCCACTGCACAACTATAGAATGAGACTATAGAATGAGAGTACCCTTGAGGAGATTCTGCAAATCTACAGAGTAGAACATCAAGATGAAAGCACAGCAGGATGAAATATAAACATCAAAACCAGTGTTTTCTGAGAAGGGAGCCCTTAGTCTGCACACATTCACAAATTCTGTGCTTTTACCACCTTGCAGAGAGGTAACAGAACTCTGAGATGTGTAAGGCAGAAGGATGGAGATGGGCATTTTCAGTTATGTAAAATTAACTGAATATTTGCAAGCAGGGAATGGAACAACTTTCTAATGTTCCTGCTTCACAAAAACATATCTGAAAAAAACCACAGGTTGGGATATTAAACTGACTTATGCTAACTTCCTCAAAACTCTTTTCTGTAAATTCTTTTAATCCATAAGGTGTAATTCCCCAACCCCCCCTGCTACTTGTGGATCAGTAACACAGAAACACGGGACAGCTTTCCACACTGCCATGCCTCTTCTGTACCTGTTCCTCTCATGTTGCCTGAAGAAACAGATTATATAAACCACAAATCAGGTTGGTCATTTACAGGAATAAAAATTTCAGAGTCTAAATATTTAAAGACCTAATTTTCCTAAAGGTCAATAAACATAAACCTCCATGGCTGCTTTTAAGATGTATAACTATAATATCACAAGCAGCATGTTAAATGGAAATGCAAGGTGAAATAGATGTGGTTACACCAGAATAAAAGCTTCAGAAGGTAAGAGTTGTTAATTTTCAACAGTTTCAACAGCTAACTTTCAAAACCAACTGGTTAATGAGTATCCTTCTAGAGGAGCTTGTTGCTTTTTCTATCCGAGGAGAATCTGGAAGGCAATAATACAGACACAAGGTATCCAAGTGACCAAAAGACTCCCCAGTCCTTAGTTCTGAGACTTTTAAAAAAAGTCTAAATCCTCTATATGAAAGCAGAAATATGCTCACTCACCAGGTAGTTTCAAAAACATGCCCAAACTAGGCCAAATGATCCTAACAGTCCTCAGATGGATATTACCTCCTTCTGCATGTTCAATCCTTTTTTTATTATTATTTTTTAAATTTTAAAAATCTGTATTGAACATCAGATAAGAAAACTATTCCCTGACAGTGCATGTATGCACATAATTTATGTTCTGTGGTTTCAGGTCCTCTTACAGGGTACAGTTGTACCAGTAGCTGTAAATCAAACCAAACCACCAAACTTGGTACCACAGTAACTGAACAGCAACAAAAGGGGCTCCAGTGGACAGAAATAAAACCAATGACTGTGTCCCATCATTGCCACATGGGATAAGGCACCAGGAGACTGGAGACTGCAGGCAGCAACTGTGTGTGAAATGCTGCTTTTCTAGTAATTCCTGTCAGCAAATGAAATTTGGAACAATTCACAGGGCAAATGTTCTTCACAGCACGGACAGTAAAACAGAGAAACTGCAGATATTCACATCAGTGTTAATTCCTCTGCTAAGGTGGTTTTTCTCCTTCTTCCTAAAATATTTATGATCCTGCTCGGTCATGTGATGCACTACACAGGCAGGGGCTGGCACCAGGAGATTTTTTTTTTATTGCTCCTTTCTCTCTATTGCTTTGTCCATGAGGGATAGTTTCATAACAGCCCAAACAAAAAAGCTTCCCAGTGAGAGAGACTGCCACAGTTTAACTGAGCTCATTCTGAAAAAGTGTCCCCTGCAATTTAATCCCCATTTTTCATCCTATTTTCATCCCTTTGTTTGCAGAACCAGGCTTCTGTTAAAATATGAAAATAAATGACTGACAGAAAATAATATATTCCATCAATAAATGAAATCAACCAAAGCAACGGCAAGTTCATTACCCTAGGCACAACTTTTAAAAGTTGCAGTTCAACCAAATTTTGTGTTCAGTTTTAAAAATAGCCCACGTTGTCACTAGACAGCATGTAAAATTCAGAGATTTACAATCCCTGGTGACTTACAAACACTGACCATTAAAAATAAAATCAAACCAAATTTCTTACTTGTCTAGACAGAAGAACTCCACCTACTGACAGGAAAAGCAGTGCTCAGCTGCTCTTTGCTAGAAATGCAAAGACATTTTAAATTTTTAAGAATAGTTCTGAATAACAATTCTTCCCTATATGAATTCATAAAAGGACAATCAAACCCAGGGACCTTCTACACCCACTGAAGTGAAGGGAAAGTCCTAATTAAACTGACCATTATCTCCCAAATCAAAGTACAGCACAGCCCCTTCTGGACTTCCGTGCAGGGATGTAGTTCCCAGTTAATTCAACCCCCAGCTGGGACTGCAGCACCAGAGAGGTCTGAACACATCACGAATAACATCTGAGCTGAGCCACTGAAACCTGTGTGGCCATGAGCTTTCTCCTCCCCCTCAGCTCTACCCAAGCATGACTTATTCAGGTTTTCCTACTCCTCGAACACTCAATAGATGACACAAGGGCAGAGCACATTTCTGGTTTGAAAACTGCACTCATTTTATTCCCTCTCTGCGTCACAGTTGCAAGAAGACAGGTATGACCCAAGACAGGACAATCTCCTTCCACAACCTGGTAACACAAACAGGGTTTCTGGAAAATCAGAAGAGAGTAAATGATGAGTGTCACTAGCAAGACAAGTTATTCCGTGTGCAGCCAAATGCATTACAAGGATTTATGCTCCTCTGTTTCAAAGGGATCATCAAAATTCTTTTATTTCAATTAAATGAGTATCTAGTTGATTTCTTTGCTCTTAGATTTTCAGAACACCATCCCTCAAAGCAGACTGCTGAAGCCTAATGGTTTATACAATCTTCAGATAAGGAAAAGAAGAAATTCAAGCACATTTATCATGTGGTGCCTGTTTTTCAAGTTGAGAGGCTACATCAAAAATGACACTGTGTCAGCCCAGGTTCCATTCCACACACCTCATTATAAAGACACTACAACTGCATCAGCCTACTCCTCTCTTCTCTGCAAGTGCTGAGCACATCACAGCTTGGGCTGAACTGCAGGATTATCTTTTTCCCTTCCCTGTTGACTGCCAGGACCTCAGAGTGGATGTTCTGTGGCAAGGGACTGGGTGCTGCTGAGATATTTGTACTTTGCCTAAAATAAACCAGTGTGCCATAGACAAAGAAAAAGCACACAAATTGGCATGACTGGAGTGGGTAGGGGGACACAAACACACCAGGGTGTTAGGACTTGCTCTTAGGACATCCTGTGTTCTTCAGTACTAATAACAAACATAAACTTGCCCGACTCCTGCACTGATGACCAGTACAAGGACTGCCCCAGGTCTCTTAAAAGAAACTGTGGCAGAGCCATGTGGAGAAACCAGTTCTTCTGGATTACCATGGCCATGTGCTGCCCACAAAACATTAACTTTTCTTCACAGAAAAAGATTAGCAGATGTTTTTCAGCCCAGTACATATCCTATGAAAACAGAAGTATCTGTTTTGTTCCCTCTTTCTTTTCAACCATTGCTCATTTTTTTGAGCAAAACATAGAGAACTCTGTAAATATACAGAGTTCTAAAACAGATCCAAGGAGCAACGTACAGTATTTTGAAGCCAAAACAGGCCAGCTTCAGTCCCCTTCCAACCCCAGGCCAGCTGTTTTGACTTTTTCCCTTCCCACCTCCAAAAACGTAACTCAAGATTTCCAAAAGACTGACTCTTGTTTTAATGACAACTCAGGCTGCTACTTTGAATTCCCATTTTTCCACCATTTTTTGCCCCCTTGATCTTTGTTTCTTCCTCCTCTATCAACTGATACCACTCAGCTTTCAAAGAAGTAATTTAACCATTCTCTTTTGTTATCATCTCACTCCTCTTTACTATAATTTATGAAGAAAATAAAGCCAAATGGCCAAGTTGGAGTAAAATATGTGTTACTGGAAAAACACTGCATTGTCCTTTCTACAGATCCTTTTCAGAGTCACTCACACAAACCTGCAACACAGGAGCAGCAATGCAGCTCTGCAGCTGTGCATTTTCCTTCCTGCAGAACCCAAATCATGACAGGACCCAACTGCAGACTACAACAGTTAATGATTAGTAGATGTCCTTCATCAGGAGAATTTCAGAACTTGAATCAAAGGAAAAAAGTCAACAAGGAAAGTACCTGTCATTAATGGCATTGATACCACCTCAGCCATCAATTTGGAGTCAGACACTGACCCAAAAAGTGCCCAAGAGCTGCTTTCTCTCTTTTCAGGAGCAGTATTTATGTGCATTAACATTTCTGGAGTGCAGGACAGAGCAACAAGGTGTGACGCCGAGCGCTGGTAATGCCAACGCAAAGATCAGCCCAAAACCTGACACAGGCAGACTAAAACTGTGCATGTGGAACGCAGCCAAGGTAATGAAAACTTAACGCCTATTTAACAGTCAAACTGCAGAGCTGCCAGCACAGTGCCACGTGTTACCCAGCCCAATGCCTGTCAAAGGAAACAACACTGAACATTTTGTGGTTAAGTGAATATTTCAGGACACATGGAAAAAAATATAGTTCCAAGACATGAAATAGCTTTGAGCAGGTTGCTGGAGTAACAGGCATTCAAAGGCATCTCCCGTCTTTTGGGATGTATTTTGTCTAAAGTAAAAAGATTAAACTAGCCATTGGACAACATACATTGTTTTTATACACAAGTCCTTTATACACAGCAAGCATTCTTGATTTCAGACATTTGAATCACATGGGAGCCACTGGCTAAGCAATCTGCATCCCACAGACCAGACTCCCTTCACTACTGCATGTCTGAATTAATCTCTGTGTTGATTATAGTTAAATTACCATCAGGAATGACACTTGGAGAATTTTACCTCTGAAATATCTTTGTTCAAATTTCTGAAGTTAAAATTTTTGCTACTTTTGTAACTTTCAGAGGAAGAGTCTAAGCTATGCAACACACATTGGGCAATGTGTCTTTTGATGAAAGCGCATTCATAAAACACATCCTTCCTGCGACTGCTTCCGATGGGAAACGTGGAGCAGGCCAGACACAACTTTGAACTATTTTTGAGCCTTTTTTCATGTCTAACTATCTGACCTAACTACCATGGTTCTAATCTGGATGGCAGGCACAAAATCCTACAAAAATTCATTCCAAACCCAGGTTCTGTGCCCATGGTTTTTCTAATTGAACTCCTTTACAGCAGCTTCGTCCACAGCTAAAAACAACTTCTCCCAAGAATCTCACTCCCTGTAAGAAATACAGGGTATTCAGATGTCAGACCTGTGTGCAGTATGATAAATAATCTCTTTAGGGGGCCAACATCACCTTAAATTAAGTACACGCTGCTAAAACACTTGAAGCACCTACGAAAAAAAATCCCACACTTCATTTTAAAAGAAGACACTTGCAGCATGAGCCTGGAAAATGTGATAATCGTATTGCAAATATGCCAGTAAAAGTTCAAAAAGTTTAAGAAAAATGAAACCCAAAACCAACTACCAAGAAAAATATGAGTTGTTTTATTCACTGACTAATTAAGAACACCCTTTGGGCATTCACCAGTATTCTTTGTCCAGTGTCTTGTCTTCCCATTGTTGCTGACCTACCCTAGGAACCTATGAAGGTACACATTTATTTGCATAATTGTATCACAAATTTAGGCCACGACCTTAAGTTTTAAAACCCAGACATCGATTTAATTACTAACAATCTGGGAAATACTTTTACTGCTAACAGGCTGGAAATTAAGTATTGTGCTTAAGTGCCTGCAAGACCACGGCTTTGGGTGTTGTACAAACATTAAATTACGTTTAAATTTGGTTTGACGGGTGCTTTATTGACCTGTTGTCATCCTTGGAAAGGGACAACCAATAAAAATCTTGAAAAGAGAATAATTCTGTGATGTTTTGCAATAATTCATTGAATGCTGTGATGGATAGGGCTCGTTCAACAAGATTTTGATTAATTACTCCTTGCATTTCTCCCCCTGCCTTGCTAATTTGAATTAAAGGGGGAAAAGGAACCTTTACAGGTACAGGCAGATCTCTATCTTCCTGGGGGAAGGGAAAGTGGGCTGGAAAAGGGAAGGATAAGAAAGGAGAGAGGGCAGCCAAGCAGAAGGGCGACATATGAAGCATGTATTGTTGAATGGCTCTGTGATCTCTCCCGTGAATATTATCTGCTCTTACAGCAGAGCAATAAACCCCAAACAAACATTATTTATGCTGAGTGTTGATAACACATAACAGTAACAAGCGTTATGGTCACTGATACTGTAAGTACTCCCAAAACATGCATTAAAAACTCTGTAAAACTCCCTGTAAAAATTACACCTCGACATACCAGGCTCCCAAGTAAGTGAAAACACCGAAGCAGCCCTCAGTTTGCCTCTCAGTGCCACCACACAATTATCACTACATTTTAACACGATCTCAAAGCTGATTAGGTCTATTTATAGGCGAGCCTGTTTGTTTATGTTTTCCAGACACACATTTCCTCTCCTTCCCGGATCATTTCCTGGTTGGGGCATGTTTGTTTTTAAGATGCTTTTACCATCTGTCCCACGCCTTCTGCTTACGATCCCTGGGCCGGACACGCCGAGTGAAGGTGCAGCTCCCGGGTGTTTTGGTGCTACCCGCACTAAGCTATTGTTCGACACGGATAACGGGGCAAATTCGGAGTATAACACGGCGATTAAAAATAGTGAACAGCTCCAAATGTCATTTTTTGGTCATGGAGAGACGAAGAACTTCTGAGGGCGCAGAGCCCATGGGGATGAAGCGGGGGCGCCTCCGATGTGCCGGGGGGCCCCGCCGGCCGCCTCTCAGCCCCGAAACGCTCCTACTTGAGCTCCCCCGCTCTGTTTTCACAGCGTTCACCAATCCGCTGGAAAGTTCTGAGGAGATCCTGCCAGCCCGGGCTCCGGCCCCAGCCTGAGGGGCTCCCGAGACTGGGGCGCTCTCCTCCCTCACCGCGGGCCGCCCGGAGCCACCGCCTCGCAACAGCGTCGGGCGGGAAGGCCGCGGGGGAAGCCGCTCTAAGCACGGAGAGGGGGAGCCACCGGGCGGAGAGGGAGAGATAGGGAGGAGGGGGAGTCTCGGGTACCTGGACGCGCTTCCTGTGCCGCCGCCGCTCCGCCATGTTGTCCCCGTNTCACCGACCCCCCTCACCGCCCTCCCTTCACGGAATCACAGCATTGTTAGAGCCGGAAGGGACTCTGGAGATCATCCAGTCCAACTCCCCTGCCAAGGCACGGTCACCCAGAGCAGGTGACACAGGAACCTGTCCACGTGAGTTTGGAATGTCTCTTACAGAGGGAGACTCCACAAACTACCTGGACAGCCTGTTTGGGTGCTCTGCCACCCTCAATGTGAAGAAATTAATCCTTATGTTTGGGTGGAACTTGTGTTTTACTTTATGGCCATCGGAGGGGCGGGAAGGGGGCGCGCCTCCGCCCATCCCCGCCCCCCGCGGTCCCTCGCCGTCCCCTCTCCGTCCCTCAGCGTCTCAGGGACCCGCCTCGGTCCCTCACCGACCCGTCAAGGTTCCCTTTTGTCCCCTCTCCGCCTCTCAACGCCTCATCTCAACGACCCGGTCCCTCAGCGCCTCATCCTGCCTCAGCGCCTCGGTCCATCATTGCCCNACAGGGCACCACTGAAAAGAGCCCCTCAGCCCCTTTCCCCCCTCAGCCCTTGACCAGTCCTCGACCTTGCTCCAGCTCTGGCTGTAAAAGTTTAAGTTTTGATACACTGAAATAGCATGTAAGGCCTTAAAGATGCTCAATACAGCATCTTTGATAACTGGTACTTAAACAGACTCATGGCTCAGACCTCATATACTTACAGAATTAGATTCAGAAAGCAACCTATATAAAGCAGAAGGGTCTTTTGCCAGAGGTTGTCCCACATATTTGTGCTATGAGGTCACTGGAGTTAGCAAAGCGTATAATCATTTATTCTGGCTCTGTGTTTCCAAATCACACCCTGGCACTTTGGGATGGAAAAGTATCTGCAGTGCTGCATTGTCTTGTCCAGTCCCCTCAAATCTTGTTGCCCCTTTCTGTTCCTATGATTTGGAACTCTCAGATTGAAAATTGGGCAACTAAGAACCTAAAAATGCTTCCAGCAATGTATTTGCCCCTCAGTTTCAGTGCCAGGTTTTGTGCTCTTTCTGGTACGACATCTTTTTCTGTTGAATGTTTTCTTTTTGCTGTTGCTGGGCAGAAAATCTATACAAGTTACAAATTAAGCTGACTGACTGCAGAGTAAGTGAACTAGAAAAGTGTAATTCAAAAGATGAACTTCTAGGTAGAGGGAATTGAAGTTTTTATGGTTACAATAAAACAATGCCTCGTAAAAAGCAGGCAGACTGCATTTATTAAAAAATACATGCTTTAAGTTGGCAATAATTTTAACAGTTATTTCATGTGCTTGACTTACAGTAACATAAAAGCACGTCTGACATGGAGGCTTTCTTGCAGAAGAAGTTGCAGCCATCTATAACTTACAGACTGCTAATAATACATGATGGCTGCAGTAAGGGCTTTGGCACAGTGCAGCTCTGACCCCTCTGCTCTCCCTGCACAGGCTCAAGCTGAGCTTCTGCTGTGAAACTCTCCCAGCTCCATGGGAGATGCACTCTGGCCTCCTCCTGAAGGGTGCAATCACCTCCTGATGGGTCATCATCCCTCATACTTCTACTTTCGGGCTCTTTTAAGGTCTTAGGTCTTACTCCTCTATGCCCTCTGTCTCTTCGAATCTATTGCTGATTCACAAACCCACCTTTAATGCTCAGCTCTTCATTTTGCAGGGTTTTTTTTGGCATGGTATGTTATCTGCAGTACATCAAGCTATTTGCTGCCAGAAAAGCACCTTGGATATCTGGTTAATGTCTTTTTTTTTTTTTTTTTTTTTTTTTTCCCCTACAGAAATTTTAATTCATTTTTGTTAAACGCTAAATTGCAGGAGCTCTTCCCAGGNTTTTTTTGTTTTTTTTTTTTTTTTTTTTTTTTTTTTTTTTTTTTTCCCCTACAGAAATTTTAATTCATCTTTGTGAAACGCTAAATTGCAGGAGCTCTTCCCAGGACAGCTGGGCATGGGAGCAAACCCATCACTTCAAGCAGATCTCTAAGAAAGGGCTGAGGGATGGAAAATGGGCAAGGGAATGTGTAAGGTGCTGGATGGTGATTTTCTACCACTCTGGAGTACAGAGCAGGTCATGACTGAGTCACACATGGAACAAGTTTATTCTCAGTCATCAGAATGGCAGAGCAGGAGAGAAGCAAGTGGCTGAATTCCAAGAAAGCCATGGAGTGGAAGTGAAGGTTCAAACAGCTTGTGTTTAGGGTTAGTGTCTGTCAGCTGTGGGGCAGGCTGCAAAAAGAAGCATTGCAGAACCAGGCAGTGAAGACACAGCCCATAAAGGGCCAACTGCCATTGTGATTATTGTAGGTTCAGAATGACTGTTGAGAAGGATGTTGCATACAAGTGGAGTGGTTTCCTCTTTCAACTGAAGCCAAACCAACAGCATTTCATTAACTTATTTTCCCTCTTCTTTACCCCAGCTGTGTGATCTAATACAGCAGTGTGGATGCTGGAAGCTTGGCTCAAAAACCAGCTGGATACATTGATGGAACAAAAATGCATCATGAGCTACCATTAAATATAGACATCACCTATGTTTGTGTGAGATAGGACCCTGGAAATAAAGGAATTATCCTGAATTCATTATTGCTTTGTTCCTGTGCTCTGATTTAGGTATCTTCTTTTGGCCCCTGGGGCAGGACACTGAGTTAGGTCGTGTTTTACTCTTTGTGGTACGCATTTTCTTATACTCTTATATTCACTTACTTCTGTCAATTTATTGGCCTTTGTGCTATGTCTGATTGCTTTGGGTTCAATCATCCTGGATCCAGAAAATGATGTGGGGTTACCACAGCTACAGCTACACCAGAAAGACAAGGCCACATGCTGGCAATGGAATTACTGTCAAGCATGTCACCAATTACCTGGGGAGAGGAAGAGAGGAAGGAAGGAAGGAAGGAAGGAAGGAAGGAACCAAGGAACCAAGGAAGGAAGGAAGGAAGGAAGGAAGGAACCAAGGAAGGAAGGAAGGAACCAAGGAAGGAAGGAACCAAGGAAGGAAGGAAGGAAGGAAGGAAGGAAGGAAGGAAGGAACCAAGGAACCAAGGAACCAAGGAACCAAGGAACCAAGGAAGGAACCAAGGAAGGAACCAAGGAAGGAACCAAGGAAGGAAGGAAGGAAGGAACCAAGGAACCAAGGAAGGAAGGAAGGAAGGAAGGAAGGAACCAAGGAAGGAAGGAAGGAACCAAGGAAGGAAGGAACCAAGGAAGGAAGGAAGGAAGGAAGGAAGGAACCAAGGAAGGAAGGAAGGAAGGAAGGAAGGAACCAAGGAAGGAAGGAAGGAACCAAGGAAAGAACCAAGGAAGGAAATCCCCCAGCAATCTGTTAGGAGCCATTTCTTCAATTATCTACAGATGGTAGCACACTGCAGGCTCTGGAGTGACCTCCCTTTTCATCCAGTCAGCTGCAACCCTGAATGGGCTCAGAATATAAAGAATATGGGCCTTGTACTGCACAGCATCACATACTGTCAAGAAAGGTTCAGATAAAATCCACCCACAAATACATGAGTCATAACTCAGAAACATATTCCAATGTAGACATATCCTGAGTCACTTCCATCTCAAAAGCTTATAAATATTTAGTTAGCCATTTAGCTTTTAATTTAGCAGAACAACAAAGGTTTATTAGACAAATCTCCATAATTATCTTTCACTGAGAAAGTTCTTAAATACTTCCATTCTTGCAAGTTCCTTTTCATTTCTTTACAACCCAGAATTATTAGGTACATATAACTGACAAAAATCCTAATTGAACTAAAAACTAATTTCTCTGGTTCTTCTGTAATTATTTGCACCTATTTCTAATACCAGCTTTGTTCATTGTAAGAATATAAATTCATCTAAGCAGTAACTGGTGAGTAACTGGATATGTCTCTCCTGATATGGGCTGGCACATCAGCTCTTTCTAAAGACCACTGTCAATCAGACCATGCTGGAGTCCATGAGGATGCACATGGACACGTAAATAAAAAATACATCAATACATTTTCTGGAAGAACCAGCTGAAGTTTTGGGGAAAAGTTTGTATAATAAAGGCTTGCTTATATCTCTGTTTTTGTCAGTGGCAGGAGGGGACATTAAGAATTATAATATTTAAGGTATAGCCTTAAAAAAACCTACCTGTTATTGTTTTATAAAATCATAAATTTATTGTTATGATTACAGGTGTGTTTGGGTTTAAAATATTTTTTATGTAAGGATGCAAATACTGAGTTTACATCCCTCCATTTAACAGGTTGAACTAGAAGCCAGGGAGTGCTTTACAGACCATCTTCCAGGGCAGAGTGTTCAGGGACTGCTGGAGTCCCACAAATCCCAGCTGCACAGTGCTCCTCTAGCAAAGCTGTAGGAACCTTGGAATGGAAAGATAATCAGCAAAGATTGGCTGATGAGCTGAGGCTGCAGCAAAGAACCAGGTTGGTTTGGTGCTTTCTTTTTTTCCATGGTCAGCGGTGCTTTTGCTGTTTTGCCATTTTGGTTGGTTGATCTGTATGCCAGTAATTCACACATACAGATGCTATATGTGCTTTTAAATTTTGACAAATCAAAATGTCTATTCATGCCTTTGCTGTGCTATAGGGAAAAATACTCCATCGTTCTCCATACAACGTAGACAACAGGTTCTTCTTTACTCTGGGCTGAACTGAAGATTTGCATCCTTACCCACAGGGAAATCAGTGGTTCAAGAAGAGTGTGGGGATAGTAGCAGAACTAATGTCTGTCTGGAAAAAACCAGGCTTGGGTAAACTTGGGAATGGGACAAAGGAAAGGACAGCATAAGGGCCAAATCAACAGAGTAGTTCTTGTGGCCTCAGGAGAGGTGATAGGAGGAGCAAAGCCTTCCCAAAGAAAGAAAGGAGCCTGGCAACTGCCATAACCCCCCAAAGCCTAAACAAATGAGAAAGGAGAGGTGAGCTTTTCTCTCAATATAGCATATAGTATTATACTGAAATTGCCATAGCAATAAAGATACAGCTATTTATTATAGCATGAAGAGCTAATCAAAACCAACCATCAGAGGCAGCTGAACCCTGATGAACACAGGAGTTTGGAACTGGATGATCTTTAAGGTCCCTTTCAACTCCAACCATTCTGTAATTCTATGAACTCTCAGCCTCATAAAGTAGACTTGTTATTTTCCAGTGAATAATAAAGGGCTTAGGTAGAACATTACCATGGCAAGGTACCAAAACAAGAGCTGTATCTAGTTTTGGATGATTTTCTGTAAAGTTTCTGATGTTGAAGGTGGCTCAAAACACTGCACAATCAATCAACATTGTATGAGGGTAATTGGAAAATTGAAAATACAAGAAATTTCTAGAGAGTTTAAAAACTAGAGGTGATTTTAAAAAACAGAACGGGTTATTTTTTCTGTTTCACACTCAAAGGATAATTTAACATTCTGAAAACTGTTCTGTGGCAGATTCACAATTGTATAAAGTCTTAGAATATAAAGTTTTATATAGCAGTTGGTGACATAGGTATGTGTCAGTTTGAAATACCATCACCTTGTGAACCTATGTGCCTGTTCTTTTGTTTGTGTGCTGGATTAAAGTGACTGCCTGACTTGGACCTGGTGGGAATTCTGCATGACTTTTATAATATTATAGAATTTTTTAGAGATTCTTCACCTGGGAAATTGATCAGAGAATTATCTATTTAGGTCCATGTGAGTTTGTATCCTACATCATCATCATCATCATCTGCAGTCGACATGAGGCCAGAAACCCAGGTTCTTGTAGGAAAGACAAGCCATTTCTTCCTCTTCCAGACTTTCTTAAGTCTGTTATTTATGATCCAGAACCATTTTGCCATATGTTTGTTATACCCTTTCATTAATATTTTCTTTAATGTTGGCACTATTAAAAAAAATTAAAATGAAAGTCTCTGTCCCTAGGAGCCCACACATTTACTGTAGATAAAGACAAAATCAGGAACTTCTACAACACCTCATAAAAACCATTCTCTTCTTCATTAACTGAATCACTGGTATGGACTAATACAGCAATAGATGTTAAATGAAACATTTCTAATGATGCAACATGTATTAAAACACATCATCTGCATCCCATCGTGACTTTAGTTGCATTGCAGAAAAGATGAATGCAGTGGTGGCACAGGCACCAGAAAATTATTAGGAAGCAGAGTTCTGCCAGCTTTCTTAGGTACTTGTGATTGCTACCTGAACCCCCTTGCAGCTGGAATAAACAATAAATGTCCAAAATGAACATGAGAATCAGTAAGGCCTCAATGTTTACATATAAACACAATTCCTGAACACACATCAACCTCTGGAAATATTGGTCTGTCAACTGATTCTGTGTACTTTTTAATTATTTTTACCTTTTATTTTAATTTTCTCTGAAGTGTTTGTAGGAGAGGAAACATTAATTACCAGTGGTATTTCCTCCATTAGAAATAGAACCTATTATGTCTGTTTAGGTAAATCCCTTTCCTTCCTATTTCACTTCACAGCTCTTTGCTGCTCAGGGCTTATTGCAGTTTGGCTGCTGCAGCACATCTCCCCCAGTACAGAAAGCTATGACGTAATTCCTTTTGTCGTTTTGGGAAGAAAAGCCCAGTATGTGCAAAGGAGCATATGTTTGGTAGTTCTAGGGTTTTTTTTAATTGCAGAAGTAATGCAAGACTGCAAACTTTGCATCCCAACTTGCTCAGCTTTTGGCATTGTTCATGTCTGACCCATTTACAAAAATAATCACACTCTTCAGAACCACATTTCAATCCTTCCTCCCTGGCATATGGGACTTGAAGTCAAGCTTTTCTGCTGTTACTTTAGAAAAACAAGTAAAGTTTTTTCACATCGTTGCCCTTAACCTGCCCCTGGTACTTCAGATGTGCTGCGTTTCCGTCTGGAGGGACAGCCGGTGACCGAGTGGCTTTGCAGCGACATCTCCTGGCCTGACTCCCTGAACAGATTTCCAGGGAGGAGAAGGTCTCCTGTGGATTGAGTTGAATATTTCACACAGAGAGGAGGTAGGATGCCACGGGAAAACCAAGTCGTTAACTCTGTTTAATCAGATAAGTGACATGGTCAACATGATTGTCAATTGTACAAAAGATAAGTTAGAAATTGTTTTCATATGCTAAAAAGAATATAGATATTTGTCATTTTTCCAAAGTCTGCATTGGACAGTATGGTAAAATGGACTTCTGAGGCTGCTGTTGCAAACATCTAATCACACATTATCTAGTGCACAAATATAACAAAGACATAAAACAATTTATCTCTGGCTAAAGTAAAATAATAGAGTATGGAAATACTTCCCCTCCTCGTGTTTAGTCACTCACCATCTAAACACTTTCATACTTCTTGAGGTTTCAGTACTTGAGGCCACACAAACTAAACCAAGGGGAGAGAATCTAAAGTAGCAACATACAGCAGGTCCACAATCTATCAACCCTCAATTTACAGAACTTGATTTTGTCAAAGATATTTGTGTGTCCTTTGGAGTAAAGAAGAGCTCTTGAGGGAGGAGAGTGGAAGTGTACTGACTTCCAAAGTCTGTGTGGAAAGCCAGTGTAGGACCAAACCCCTAAAAAGGGAGCAAGGATAATTCACACAGGAATCACAATAAATGCTGGGGATTTGTCCTTAGCCAAAAGCTCTATTTCATGTCCTTGTTTGTTGTGAGATAATGACTCATCAGTAGCTGAAGTGAGGGGAAACCATATTTTTCCAGAGAAAAGGGAGGTCTCAGGCTAAACTGATGGCCTCTTCCAAAGTGAAGAGCACTGAACGTGCTGCTGAGGGAAGGGCTTTCCATGGCTTGCCCAGGTGAGCCAATGGGAAGGGTGTTCTGGCAGAGGCTGGCAGGAACCAGGTGGCTTTGAGCCTCCTGCCTGCAGGGAATGTCACTGTCCCAGTTACTGGCCTTTGTGGCAGAGGCTGGTGACTCATCTCAGCTTGCAATCACAAAAAGTGAATTCCAGCCCTGGTTGTAAGAATGCCTTGGAATAATTAAAATTGCTGTCACACATGGTATTTTCATGTTCAATCTGTGTATTGAACTTGCCAGGCACTTAGAAAGGCTTAGTTCTGGAGTAGGAATGGATTAACTCAAATTGCTGAGTCTGGGGTATATTTCTCTATACTCTGTCGGCAGTTCCATACTGTCCCAATGAATTCCATATGAATGTTCTGTATAAATTTTGTTCAACAGAAGCAGAAGTCAGCTCTGTTTGGAAGTTGTGACTTTTCTATATAGCTTCTCAGCTGCCCACTGGAACACACTGTAAGACATACAGTGCACTCTGAGTCTCTGACAGCTTTCAGTGATAACCCTGGACTTCAATGAAAAATTCAATTTACCTGTTAACTCTACTGGTATTCTTTTCAATGAATTGCACTTGAAAGTAATTGCACTAACCTGTAGCTGCATTTCTGAATGCTTTTCAGATATAACACTTCCTCATGCTGCATTGGCAATTTACTTCCTTCAGCCCCAGCCTTACAGAGGTTTCAGGCTGTAGCTTCTTCTCAAATACTTTGTAACTAGAGGTTCCTGGATTATTAAAAACATGTCCTGGATTTAGCTCAACTTTTCTGGAAAGTAATCATCTGGAAGTCAGCCTGGGATCCAGCTGTGTCACATGCATTTTCCCTGCTTTCTGAAGCCATCTGTTCCACTGCTTGGGAGGTTTCTGGGTCCTGGGAGCAGGGACTGTCCAGGGTGTCACCGCTGCTGTTGCAGTGCAGAGGGGAGGCCATGTCAGAGGGCTGCTCTGAGGGTTTCCCTGGAGCAGGAGGCAGGGGCACGGACAGAGGGACATTCATCATGTAGAACACGTTGCCCAGACGTCGGGACACCTTTAAAGACAATGGCACAATTGCAGCAATTACCTGTTGCTGTTAAAGCATTAAACATCAAGCTTGACTCTGGTGCAGCAACACCAGGGACATCCCAGGCATCTCAAAGGGTTATCACATTCTTGTGAAAAAAATCTTTTCCATTTTCATTCTCTTATATTTTTCTAGGCCCAGGTTGTGGAAGAAGCTTGTCAACACCCACCTTGGGCTGTTGGGCCTGACAGCAGGATCCTCCTGCTCCCAAGGTGCTGCAGCACCCAGGCACAGAGGGCAGGTAAACTGCCAGCCAGGAGTGGTGCAGGTGGTTGGAATGAGACAAGAGTGAGAGAGTACAAGGGGTTAAAGAAAAGGAAAAGAACCAGCAACAACAGAAACACAGAGAGTTGATGTTAGTGGATGAAATTAAGGGCAGAAAATTGCAAACAGGGAGGGACAGTCTGTTCCTGAAAAATGTACTGTCACATTCCTTACTGTCTCCCTGTGTGTTGTGGTAACATACAGGGAAGCAAAAGAAAACTTTGCTGGAGTAATTTATTTTCTCCCAATATTGTGGCAGTTATCTTGCCAGTGAAAAAAAAGTGCTTTAGTTTGGAAAAATTCCCTCCTGTCATCTTCTGGCACTTTCATGTCTCTGTGACTCACCATCTTGGCATACATTTAATGATCATACCTGAGAGCGGATTTTTAATGCTGGTCCAAGTTTTAATCCCATTGTATCCAGGAGATGTTCCTCTGTTAGCAATGGAAGGGTTTCTCCATCAATAGCATGGTCTTTAAATATCTGATGAAATGATAAAACACATCATAGTGTGCTAAAATAGACTTTGGTTGTTATTTTTCATGCTTAACCCTGAAGCATAAACAATAAAAAGAAGAAGTAATAATTTACTGTTTTATCTTTGTATTCATCTCCTAACTGCATGAAGAAAACTACTATTATACTTGTAATTTTGGGACAAAATTACACATTTACATTTGCTTGCTGACATTTAAATCTAGATGGTCCTAAAGACCTGAAAATGTGGTGAATGTATATAATCACCTGGGCATAATCTGAGCAGCCTGGGAGGCTGACAATGAAGTTGTGCACATCATCAACTGTCCACTTGCGAATATCTTCGACAGAAGAAACGTCTTCTCCATTCAGGATCAGGCCATGAGCTCCTTTGAGGAAGAAACACAGAAGTTATCTTGGTAGAATTTTGCTGGCAAATCAGGAGGAAATGATTGTTATCGTAAGAATTTTTACCCCTTTTCAGAACCTAATATTTTAACAGCAGGGCATAGTCTCTTGCAGATACAGGAGTCCTAGACACAAAGTCACCAGGTAAGGACCAGAACCTGGTTCTGAAGGGGGTTTTTTTGGTGGCTTCTTTTGTTTACTGCTGGCACTGTTCTTGCCAGTCACTACACATACAAATCATGCTGCAGGACTTCCTCTAATGAGTGTATTATCCAGTGCCTTTTCTTCTTTAGACTTTACTGTTATTTTAACTTGACTAATATTTCAGTGGAACAGATCCAAGCCTTTGCTAGTCCATAGTGCCTACTGTGAGTTAGGACATAGAGAAAAGTTGTGGGCTGAAGAGAGAGGCTAACTCACAACTTCATTCAGCAATTTTGTTTATTTTAATTGAAAATCATTTTTAAAACAATAACTGAATACAGATATTACTGTTTGCAGCATTAGAATTCTACTTTTAGTTGCAATGACTCTACCATACCAAAAATTCCCTTGAAACAGAGGGCAGAATTGAGAGAACAAATCAATAAAACCAGATTATCTCAACATGCCACTCTATCTGTAATCTGGAGATCTGACAAACCTGAAGGTAACAATGGGTTGTTGGGCACTGGAAATCCATATGGTAACGCTGAGAATGGGATTGCAGAAGGGTACAGGTACTTGTCATCAAAAGCAGCACAGGAGCTGTTGGCTTCCTTCTCATTTGTGTTGCTGCAGCTGGTGGTTTCAGTAGGAATTTCGTGAGTAGCACAGTTTTTTCTCAAGCCTTGTTCAAACTCTTTGCAGTTCTTGGCAACTACAGATGGCTCAGTCTGGTTTTTGCTCTGTTCATGTTTGTTTGGTGTCTCCACCTCTACTTCTTTCTTGTCTTCTTTCTCATCATCCACTGCAGCTGAGGCAGAGTCTGTGGATTTGTCATCTGCCTGGTTCTTTGTGCCGTTGGCACTGCCCTCGGCACTTTTGTGATTTCCAGCTCTTCTCCCTGGGCGGCGTCCCCTCTCCCTTTGCAGTGTGGTGACTGGAGGATATGGGCTGCTTGCCATGAGCATGGTGTTGCCATGGATTTCATCCAGGCTGGTTCGATGGACATACAGGTCGTTGGCAAGGTGCCCTTCAGGGATTCTGTGCCTGCCACGGAAAGCAATGGGACTGGCTGGCATCCCCTGGTAAAGGAAAGGGGCTTCCAGGCCCAGGAGTCCTTTCCGATGGGCTTTCTCCATTTCCTTTTGCTGAAAAATAGCACTCATCTCCATTTCCATTCTAAGAGACACAAAGAGCATGAGCAGTTAGGGCAGCTTGGTTCCTTCATCACCTTTTTTTTCAGCAGCAGGTAGGATAAAACTTAGATAAATGAATAGGCAAGAGTACTACTTGTTTTGTCTCTCCCCTACGTTGCTGTGTGTGAGAGGGTACAAACTGCAGATGGAATGGCAAACCTGGCTGTATTTAATGCCAGATACAGACAGTAAGCTAAAAGAAAGGGGAAACATATCTTCCATGTGATGGCTCTGGAAAATACTTCAGACAAAAAAGTGTTATTTGCATATTGACAATCCAGACATGAGGATTATAGTCTCATTTAGAGAGATTAATGACTATTCATAGTCATTTGGAAAATAGTCTTCAGAGTCATAAGGGTTGAAGACTAAAGAAAGTAATTGATTTATAGTATCACTCAGAAATTTGTACCAAAACCTGCAAAATTCTAGTGATATTGTAAATTATAAAGAACAAGAATGATATTATCTATGGAACCTGTGCATCTATTCAGAGTAACCTAATGCTAAGTCTCTTGAGCAGCCCTCCACAGTGCCTGAGCGTGGTTCTGAGAGTGTGAAAGGGTGAGATCCTGGTGGGAAGTGTTGAACTGATCTCCTTCCTTCTGGATGAATGTTCCACAGTCTGTGCCAGCTTCCTGCTCCTGTCATAGTGGATGGGAGGGCTTGCCAGTGGGATACTGAGAATACAAGTAGTATTATTTGTCTCTGCTGTACCAACCTTTGCTGGCATCAGCTTTCTCTGGAGCCAGGCCAGTGTTCAAACAGAAAGACAGAGCTCCTAGAGGAGCTTTGAGGAGCTTTCAGTGGGATTTCTGCATCTTTGGAAAAGAGCCTGTGAAGTAAAGCACTTTAAAGTGCATCAAGATAGCTTTCTTAACACTGCAATGAGAATGACAGGACACAGAGAGTCTGATCTTCAGGAGAGTGTAAAATTGCCAGGAAAACAGTTTGGGCAAAAGCTATCTATACAGTTTTTTGGTATGAGGAGGAATTATTTGATCACACCATTCAGGGCTGTTTCTCTGCCTTCTTTTAATCTTTGAAACAACCTCCAACTTATTGATTTTCTGCTTTCAGAGATACAAAGGAAGTGTTTTGTCTATGTATCGTGTCCTTGTGTGTTTTGCCTGATTGTCATTACTCCCACCCAGCTCTTGAGGTGACAATAAGCAGCAGAAAGCATTACATTCCTGCCTCCTCCCCTGGCTGAGATAGTCTGTTCCTGTCAGGACCAGCAAACAGAGCTTTGGCGTGAGGCAGAGTCCCTTGGAGAACAAGGATTTGAGCCCAGGCACTCAGCAGCACAGCTGCTCCAAGTGCAGGAGATTGTCAACATCTGATTTCTGGAACAGCTGAAAGGAGCAAGTGCAGCCCTAAAGGTGACCTGTGCTGCAGAAAGCTGTGTGAACACAGTGGAAATTGTCAGGGTGGCAAAAAACTGGGGTAAAAGGTTTTTAAGGTGTAGGTGAGCAGTTTCATGATGGAGTTTTGCTGTTTGGTGGGCTGGGGGAAGAGCCTGAACAGGTAGGACTGTGGGTGTATGAGATGGTCATGTTTGCTGCTAGCTATTTCACTTGTTTTTCTCAGGGTTTTTGCCATGTGGCAAGAGCTATGGGAAATGCATTGCTGATGCAAATCTTGTGCTTGGAGGAGTTCAGTAATCAAGCTTTGCTGGCTTAAGAGCTCAAAACACTTCTGTCATAATTATTTTCAGATGAATGTACAGAACTTAGCTGTTCTTTGCTCTTAGTCTCATTGTGTGAGGGGCACTACCACAGAGTAGTGCAGCCCAGTGCAGGAGGGGCTGAGGTTAGAGTTCCTCTGTGGAAATGGTGTGGCCATGGGGGAGGGCACTGGTGGCCTCTTAACCAGCTGCTGACTGCACTGAAACTGGTACAAATAACTGCACTTCCTACAGTCACTCTGATATTTCAGCTCTTTGGTCAAACTAGGAAAGCTGCTCACCCTGGCAGGGTGGAGACACAGCTGCTCATCCCAAGGGCCCGGCTACAGGCTTAAAGTGTGGTGTGAGATCACACAGCTGCAAAGTTTGAATTTGTTTCTGAACTTTTGTAACTTGGTGTTTGGATCCACAGTTCAAGGGCTGTGGCTGTAGTTTGTTTTTTTTTTCCTTAACCAAGCTAAGGGGTTTATTTATTTTTGTTACATCATTTTAAGAATAAAAGCAAAATAGGGCAAGCAGAAAGTCAGTAGCTTCAGGCCTTAATTGATACTCAAGGGCTCACTGCTTCTCTGGCTGACTTTGAAAAACAGTCTCAATCACTTTGCAGAGCTTTTTGCATGCTCTGGCATGCACCTCAGAGCAAAGCTTGCTATTGATTACCTGGCAATATTCTGCTTTTGAACCAGTTCTTGTCTTCTGGCCACAGCTTCCATGGATTCTGGTTGCAGAAAGCTGTATCCTTAAAGGGAAGGGGGAAAATAACTTTAAAATTCACTTGTTTCCTCATACAAATGCACAACCCCCAAAGCAATGCAGAGACACTTTAAAAAACTTCGTAAGTCTTCAACTGTGGGCTTCACCAGGAAGGTGATAGGATTTCAAGTTATATCCTATTTGTTGTCATTGTTTTGGTGGGAATATGTGGAAAGAACATGAAGTCCATCATCAGGTGTTTTCAGGATCAGATCTGTAGTTAGGAATACCTGCCATTAACCACAAAGGAAGGAGACAGCAGGTTGGCTCTTATTTGGTGACTTATGCCTTTGAAGTACATATAACTGCTCAGAAAATAACAGCCATCAGTTGAGCAAAGCAAACCTGCTCCTTCAAGACTGCTTTCAGCCTGGAGACTGTGTAATTTTAAATTACATTTCCTCTTGTGGGACTCTCTTATTGGAGATCCATGTTAATGTGGGGAAATAAGCTGAAATCAGAAATTTTTCTTGGTGTATTGATGTGACATTGAAAATACATTCACTCATCTCAAAGAAAGACTCTTAAGCTCAGTTTGTATAAAATAATATGTAAATTTTTGTGCAGCATGACACGAGTGCCATAGTTGTCATGTCCAACTTTCCCCTCAAAGCTCTGTAATTTCCCTGTGCCCTGTAATTTTAAGCCTTTATTAAAAAGGACTTGTATTTGCCCTACATGAATTAAGTGGCACGTGGTATTATCATTAGAGAATACGATCAGTATAAAGAAGCCAACACTCATATAAGAGGAAGAATAAAATATAGTGTAAAAGTGTTGTTGAGAAGCTATTTTTTTTTAGCTGTAGCCTTTTGTTTGTGTGTGAAAATGCTTGGAAAATACAAAAAGAAAAGGAGGGAACAAAAACCCGCAAAAGACTCTGAGAACTGTATTTAACAAAAGCTAGAATGGACATGCTTAGACCTAAACTGGTACAGGCTGCCTCCTTTTAGTGAGACTATTTTTTAAAATAAAAGAAACTGTTATTGACACTACCAGTAAACCTATGGAAAACTAGCAGGTGCAGTTGCCTTTCTGATCCCCATGATCCTACTTTTCAGGATGCAGAGGGTGCTTTCTTACCTGGGCCTGGGTAGACACGGTTGGACAACAGGTTTGGCATGTTGGGGTGCTGTGGGACTGTGGGTCCCAGGTGGGATGCTATGTGGATTTGTCTGGGGTCAGCTGGGGCCATCATTTCTGTTGAAGGCAGTAGATCTCTGAGAGGAAAAAAAAAAAACCTAAACCATTCAGATATGCAGAGGATATTGTTTAGTTAAGAATAACCAAAGGTCTTTAACCGCGGGGACAACACACACAGAGTGATTAACTGCAGTGCCGGAACAGAAAAATGGTGCCCGGTACCTGTCCACCAGTCGCGGCTCAAACTGGGCGGGGATCGCCTGCATCCTCTGCTGGCCCGGCCCCATCAGCTGCGGGTTTACTGCCATCAGCTGGTTCCTCATCAGCATCTCCTGCCGCTGCCGCAGCTCTGCAAAGCACACACAGTTCTGCTGGCACTGGGCTAAGTTAGGAAGTGATTCTGGCTGAAGTGTAGCCTTACCAGAAAAAAATGTTTTGTTTCCTCTAGTGCAAATCACACCTTTTTTTTTTTTTTTTTTAAATCATGTTTTCACTGCCACCTGAACTACTTCATTTAAATAATCTACATTTATTAAATCAAACTGCAGTAAAATAAATAGGGTGTGCTCAGTCAAGTGTATCAAAGGACAAATTACAATGACTAGTAATTTACACGACACTGTGAAACAGAAGATAGCCATGGATGTTAAGTTCTCTGCTTGAGAGGGTTTTCATTTCTAGTACAGTTTCATTTTGAGAAAAATCATACTACGTGGAACCTGGATTGTCATGAGAAAGCAACTCTAGAAAAATAAAAAAGCCCACAATGGTGAACCAGAACATCATAATGTCCAGCTGTGGCTTTTGTTCTGAGTTCTTGTGTGACATTTACTTGTCTTCCAGATGCTCAGCATCTCTTAATCAAATACTGAAGTCCAAGAGTGCTCTGTGTTAATTTTTAATTACCTTAAGCAAAATATTTCTACAGTTACTCCTAAGACAAAGTTGAAATAACCTTTTAAAGACATCAAACCTGCTGCTGGCTGTTTCTTGTAGGCTGTAGATGCCAGCAATGCTATAACCACATGTGCAGTGGGGTTCCTTGCTGCTCACCTCCTGCTGCCATGCCGCCTGCCAGCCGGTACAGGTGCTTTTCCTCCAGTGTCCCCTGTTCCCCCAGGATGGACATCTTCCTCATGTGCTCCCGGGGAGTCATGCTGCAGGGAGACAGCAACAACCCTGCTGCTGTAAAGAACTGAAGCAGCAGCACCAAGGAGAGGAATAAGACATTCAACAATCAGAAACAGAGAAGGTCATGCAGGTTGTTTCCCAGCTAAGCAGGAGGTCCTGCCAGTCACAGCTGGACCCTTCCATGCCCGTGGGTTGTGGTGTTTTCTATGTTGAAACTTCCAGTTTTCAGGACAGTGCAAATATTGTCCTTGCTTACACTGAGTTGTTGGATCCTACAATGCAAGGAAAATCAGGATGCTGGAAAATAACACCTGCTCAAAAGGAGGCAATTAAGCCCAAGCCTTTGCCTTCAGCCCCTGGTGTGTCTGAGAGCAGTGATGTGCTCATACTCTAGGAAGGCAGGTGCCTTTGCTTTAATTTCAGAATTGTCATAGTTTGGAGCCCTGTCTACTGTAAACTAAATGAAGCAGATGGAAAGAAATGGTAGAAATTATCTTTTCTAAATGACATCAGCCCCTTAAGGCTGCCAAATTGAAGTTAAAAAGGTAAAATAACATGTTTTGTAGTGATGAAAACAGTGATAAAACCAGTAAGACTCAGATTGATTATAGATTAATATGTACATAATTAATAATTGTAAAGTAAGCAAGTCCTGTAACCCAGAGCCTGGATGTTAAAAAGCTATCCTATATGGAATGCTTTGAGTTGAGGAGTTGGCAGAGGGAGCAGGCTGGCTCTGAAGGCAGCAGCAGGAACATCTGTACATTCATCTCACACTAGACTTGGACAGCAAATTATTAGATTTAGAAATTTTTTTAAGTAAGGAGTTGAATTTCCATCCCCATTTAGCTCTGATGAAATGGCTTCTTTCTGTCTTCTGAAAGAAGGAAAATGTAATGCTGAAGTGTTTTCATCCTACAGCTAGAGAGTTACAGCTCCAGGAGTTCAACCAGCATTTGGTAGAGATAACAGTGAGGGAAATGCAAAGACAGGAACACTGTTCCTTATCCAAAAATGAGATAAAAGTGAAGTCCTGTGTCTCATTACCTAAGCCATTTATCAATTAAATTTATCATTATAACTTTTTTTATTGCCTTTGACATATTGATGAGTTTAAAATAATTTAAGTGATAGATATCAATCTAATTCACGTGCCTAAGGAATTTACCATTTCTTTGGAATGAGGGAGATATTTGAGTATCTCCCTCATTTTGAGACATTTAAGTCTCAAAATGAGTTTAACAACAGGTAAACAAGTGAGTCATTTCAGCCATTTACACTGAAAGTAGAGGCTGAACTTATACCATACGACTGGTGTTCCCTGAAAATAAAAAGTGCTTTACATTTGTAAGTGTAGACGTTGGATTCTGTGTTGGCCAAGATTCAGGTCTTCCTGGCAACAGACAAGTCTGTCAAATCCCAGACCAGCACCATGGCCTTTGTTCTTGACATTTGTATCTGAACATGTGCTGCTGGACATGTTTCCATTTGCCTTTTTTTTTAGGATACTTTAGACTTAAAGCGATTTAGGATGCTGGGTGCCTCATGAAGAGCATTTGAGCTGCCAAAGTGCTTCTGAGCTGCTAAAGCATTTTAAAGCTCAGTACTAAAGCGATTTAGTGCTGGACTAAAGTTTTCAGCAGCTCAAAAAATAGGTGGTAACTGGGATGATGGTATTTGCCATACCATATTGTTCAGTGAGCCATTGAGGTGTTTTTCTTTCCAGGATAGAGACTCTGTATTGAGTACTCTGCAAAACAAACTGAAATGTTCAACTCCATGTTGCCCTTCTTCCAGCCTGGCCTTTGGCCTTTGTCTGGTGCACCTGACTAGAGAAACCTGGTCTACCTGAAGGTGTCAGTGCTTATTAGTCCAGGGCGTTGGACTAGATGGCCTTAAAGGTTCCTTCCATTCCAAACTGTTCTGTGATTCTGTGAAGGTGGAAAGAAACCTCAGTGGTTCAGATAGCCATAATGGAAAAAAGACTCAGGAGGTTTTAACCTTTTTATTCTAGTAAATCAGGGAAAAAATAAAAAATGAAGTGAGTTTTAATACTGATACATTTTTGTCTCTCAGAAGACTGACATGTTGTACCACTTTTGTATTTTAGGAACTGCTAGAATGTGTCAGTCTCCTGTCTAAATCAAAGTTGTGAAAGTGGTTTTTTTCTGGAGAAATGTCCCTGTGTGGGAAAAAGACACACAAGTAAAAGACGCTTTCTTCATCAGGCCTTCCTAGAACTTCTACACTTCCCCCTAAAATCACACTAAAAATTATATGATGCAACTTTAAATTGTAGAAATGGAAAACCTGGTGGGAAAAGAGCCATCTGTTCTGGCCCAAATCCCTCCTGTGGGATCCCATATCCCTGCCTGTTCTGACAGACATCTATCCAAAAGCAAGCAGCAGTAATTGGTTAGAAACCAGTAGCACCAGTATCACTGTGGTGTTCTCTGTGTAGTCTATTGTTCCCAAAAAAAGTCTGGATTTTTGTGTTGGATGTGAAGGATGGTACAGTGGCTGTTGACAGGCAGTCTCACACTGCCTCCTTTCAGAGATGAAGCAGAAACTATGTAAGAACTTTCTTTAAAACTTCTGTTTAAATGTGAGGTTTTATTTTAAATTTTGGCATTTTTCCAGAATGTAGGGTACTGATTACAGCAGCATCCACAGCAAGGTGATCCATATTTACTGATAATTATTATTCACCAGATGACCAAGATTCACAGACCACCATTTCAGACAATGTGCATCAGATAAAAAAACTTATCCTTGCAAAGGTAGACAATGTGGTCTTTTGGTTTCACATGGAAAAGATATAGTATTGAAAAAGTCATGGAATAATATTATTTTAAAGTTCTTTGGTACCTTCTTCTACTAAAGCTGTAGCTTCCACTGACCCAGTTTTTGAATCATCATAAGCCAAAAGGAAGGTTTGATTCCTTAATGAGGTTTTCACTGGAGCTGCTTCATGAAATCGTTCTGGATTTTTCATTGGTGTGCCAATGATCCTATCTAACTTATATTGAATTCCTTCTCAGATACATAAAAATAACTGTGGTATTTGTGATATGTGAAAATTGAGATGTTATTTCCACCAGAATTCTCAATTCTTTCTGCAAGTTGAAAGGCAAAATATCTGTATGGTTCAAATTTAGTTCAAAGGACATGTTTTGTATATGTGTGTGTGTTAACGGTATTTAATTACTTCTTTATTTCCCTGAATTTCCTATTAGTGAAGTATTGAAATGATCAGGTGGGATAAATAGCTTAATAACCTAATATAAAGATTTGTATGTAACTCTGTGTCAGGAGGAAGTACTGAACATGACTAATCCATGTTATTCCATTTGGAAAAACACCTTTTTCAGTTACTTAGCTGGGATTCTGACCTGCAGGTCAAATTTTGGGTAGTTTAGGTTCATTTTCATAACAACTTGCATATTAGAAACCACACCAGCTGAGGAGGATCTGTGCAGGAACAGGGAAAGTACCCTTCTGATACATTTATTAGCTGGGATTTGAGAGTAGCTCAAAATCTGGCATCAGGGTTCATATAAATTCATACACACCAGCTGTCCAGCGTTAGATTCATATATGGCTCTGCTCTGATCCTATTGCACAAATCCTGGCTGTACAGCACATTACAGGGATGAAGACAAGTTAATCTCTGCCTTTAGAGTCTTACCCTTAGCAAACCCTTCTTGGCAGCAGGCAGAACCACTCACCCAGGACTAATTCTGTCTCAATTTATTAGATGAGAAGTGGCAAGACACGAACTTCATGAACCAGAAGCATTTGCAAATCTAATCACACAACAGTTTCAAAATGTCTGTAGCAGTCTAGGTGTTGATGTTATCAATTGCATTGGCAAAATACATATATAACATAGACTTGTTGGAAGACTTGGTTTTTTACTTAAATGCATTGAGATTTCATTTACAAATACTGCTTTTATTTGCATCAAACACATGGAATTAGCCTTCTTTAAAGTCAGTGTTTAGTGAGCTACATCAGTGTCTCCACAGACTGGAAGAAGCTGAGTATTGTTTAAAATGCTCAGGTAAATTTGTGTCAGCTAAATCAGTCAAGCATGCAATATGAACATGTATTCATGCTTATGAGTGAAACATATGAATGAAGACATACATAATCTCATTTGCATTTCCATTGGCTTCCCTTATAGGAAAAGCTGACCTGATTGCTTGAGAAATCAGGTGCTGTTTTAAAAAATAGATAAATATTCCAATATTATTAATAGTCTTAATGTTATTAGTTGTAAGATCAAGGGTTCTTGCTCTGAATCTATGCTGAGAGTCATAAAACTAGAGATTGTTCCAGGATCCATGGTCAGCAAAATAAATAACTTCTGGAAAGGAAAAAAGCAATTATGCTAGCATTATGTCATAGAGGAGCATGAAATATGCTTCTTAATTGGAGTAATGTGCCATTGGAGAGGCTGTGGGGCTAAATTCTAATCCTAGATATGTGGGCACAGACTGCTCAGAGACTGAGATTAGAGTGTAATCCTAAAACTGGATTGAGAACGATACATTCCCTAAAGAAAGGAAAATAACTATATTTATACTGTGTGTGTCAGGCAGCAAAGTTTGTGTTGCATGCCTTCACACTGCCTGGGAGACACGGACCTGCCCGTTCTTGAGCCAGGTGATCGGTAAAATCGTGAGCAGCAAGTCACGCTGGTTTTTAAACACGCTGTTCTCAGCAAGCAGTCAAGGCTCAGTGCTGGCAAACTCAATCCTTCAGGAATTAAGCTGGGCTCATAACAAAAACTCACCTTGTTCCCCTTGGAATGGCTGCGGGCAAGGGGAGACGGTGCCCCTAAGGCAGCACTCAGCCTGAGGCATTGGCTAAACCCAGAGGTGAGATGCTTTGTGCTGAGCACAAACACACAGCGAGAGCCCGCAAAGCCTGCGAGGTGACAGAGACAGATGGCGGAGGAAAAAGGAGCTGAATTCCTGCTGTTCGGTGCGGCATTGGAGGCACAGAGGGCCAGGACAGCCCGCAGCTGAGGTGGGAGCTGCGCGGGGAGCTGTGACCACGGGACTGGTCTCTGCACAGCCACAGCGCTGAGAGTTATCTGTGCTCGTGGCAGCACCCAAAGGCTCCTCTGGGATCACTCTGAGGGCTTTAACAGCTCCTGTTAAAAAACTAACTACAATAGCTAAGCAAGAACTAATGAAAATAGTGGAGAAAGTGTGTGCATGCACTCAGAGCACTGTGCACCCACCCTGGATCCTGGCAAACTGGCACAGGGAGATGTTTACAAGGGATGGGTCTTCCTATTACATCAGTTATATACACAGAGATAAAAGCATGATGTCATTTGTTTTCCTTGTGGATTTATTTCATAATTAGGGATGACACTTGAAACGTTATCCTCTTTCTTTGACTCTCTCAGAAGCCTAGAGATTGCAAACTATGGCAAAAGTGGGGTCAGTTAAAAGGAAACTAAACTCTGTGTTTTTTACTTTTTGATAATTATTACTTTTAAAGTGTTAAAAATAAATGTGTTTCTTTTAAGTTTTATTTTTGAATGCTGGAAATGGAAACCATGGGACAGAAAGCTTTCTGATCATTGGAGGGCCAGGCTGGTATTTCCAAATGAAATGCAGCTGAATTTTAGTGGGATTTGTGTCTCACTTTTACGTGGAATGTCAGTGCAAATGATAATTCTCTCAGTGCCAAAAGTAACCAGGTAGTGGAAAGAGGAACGAGCTTTAGGTAGACTATTTAAAACTATTTTAATTTAGCAATTTGTTGACTTAACTGGCTTACTAAGAGTTTGAATCTAGAAAATTTGTACTGAATCATTGGTACCTGCACTTTTCAGTTAGGATATTAAATACTGCAGCAGTATCCCTTGGATTTTCCAAAATCCTACATTTGACTAAGGTAAACCAAGATGATGTGGGTTTCCATCATTAATCATTTCAGGTCACGTTTCTTTATTACAAAGCAAAATACAGCACATACACATCTTAAAAAATATTTGCAGGTATGTTAGAATATATATGTCACAGATGTCAGATACTAAACCCACTACTATTATCCAAACTCATGTATGAAGTCACAGGTTTTAATACAAACTTCTTCCCCTTGTGAGATTAGCATGTAAAATTGCACACCTGACCTTGTGAACAGGCTCAGAAATCAGCATTTCAAACAGACTGAACATCTTCAGCTCCAGAAGGATCAGACCATGAGAGAATTACTTGAGTTAGAATTGCCTGCCTGTCTTACCCTTTCCATTTTCTGCTGCACTGTGGAGGTCTGGAAATTCACGTTCCCTGACTAAGGAACTTGTATTTTTCACTCCAAAGACAATGTAATAGTGCCCAAGCCCTTCTCAGTCTACAGCTAATTCTGCCCACGTTGTCAGATAATAACAAAATGTAAGGAGCCCTCATTTCCTTAAGATATTTTTAAAAAAATTATTCCACAAAGCTTCCAGCACTGGGGTTTGTTATGATAGCTACACACATATAGCCAAAATTTTCACTGGGTAAATCTAATGTAGGTACATCAGACTAAAGCAGGCAAATATATCTTGTGATGATGGCCTTGATTAATTCTGATTGCATGCTGATTTGGAAAATCCACTGCACCAGGAAATAACTATAAAATATTGAGATTTTTCTGTTTTACTTTAAAAGAAAAATAAGCACAAAGATTAAGATAAATATATTAACAACCACTTAGCTTTTAAGTATATTTTGTTATGGATAAACAAGACAGGGAAACATTTGTACATATATAACAAGCAATGCAATCTGAATCCAGAGTCTTCTAGAAAAATACTGAGTATGCAAGGACAAGTCTTCCCAAAGTAAAATCCTCTGTTTGTGAAACAGATATTTAAATATTTCTAAAATTATCAAATCACTGTCTTTAAAATACGGTATTTGCACCTGAATATGCAAAATTATTTTTGCATATTCAGGTGCCATAAGAATACCTATAGCAGATTGCTGAGAAATCAGAATAGAGTTAATCACATACTTTGCTTTTTCTAGATCACCCTGCCTATTCCTAACTTTACTCTGTGCATTCAAGTGCTGCTCTTAAATAAAGTCGCCACAAACAAGTTTGCTTTGATCTGCTCCATTTCTGCTGTGAGACAAGTCTTTCCTATTTAATCTGGAAAATCACCCACCTTTTGGTATTACTTAACAGGTGTTTAATCATCGTTTACATTAAAAACCCAGCACTTTTTATTTCATGTATACTTACATCTATCGTGCAGACCTTAGCTTTGGATACAATGAAGCCACCATGAACATCCAAGAGTGTGTCCCCTCTCTATGAGTCTTCCTTCCAGGCTGCCTCAGTAATGTGTTTGACAGCTTTTAAAACACATCAAGATTAACATGTCAAAAACTGCCTTAACTAACGCTGACTTTACTTTAAATACAAACTGAACTTGTCTTGATTAGCTCTCATCCCTGCTACTAAGCCCTCCCCACTCTGACATCACAAGCTCTTCTCCAATACCATCCCCTAACCAGGCTGTAAAAACATAATTACATGAAGAGCACTACACTGAGCTGATAAACCTATTTCACATTTAACCTGCTAAGCCGTTGTTAGCTTTTAAGATGCTTGATGCATTCACTTAAAATCTTCCTGTTCCAACAAGAAATACAAGACAAGGTTTGGAATCGCTTGGCTCTCCCCTGTTGTGTTACCTATTTACACTGATTTTTAGAAAGGGTGCACTTCTGACTTGGCAAGGAGTTATCCCAGAAGTGTGATATCCCAGAGCTGTGTATCTGATGGGATTGGGGGGAGCTGCAAGGTGGAAATCCTGTTAAGCATATTGTGAGGCTAACACAGGGATCAGTTGGTTATACTGCTCAAGCCGGCAATTTACTCTTTAATTCTCACTGGCTATGAGTTGGCTCTCAGAGCCAGTGCCTAGAAATGGCAAGTTTGGAAATGTCAGAGAGTGCTTAGTTTCTTCCAATATCTGTTTCAATTGATGGGATGTTTGTTAATCCTTAATCACCTGCCTAAAATTCATCAGGTGCTCACTGCAACAACAAAATATTGCCCCTTGTTCTCTTTGAAACACTAACACAGTGCCTAAACCTGGGGCAAGTGGGCCCATTCTTATTGAAAATCACTCTCAGGGAAGTGTTATCATTAGCAAAGGGGTGTAATTCTGCTCTACCTCTGCACAACCTCACAGAAAACAGATTCTTTTTTATAACACAAAATGTATTGTTTTTAATGTGGGATTATTTAAAAATTTTTAAGTGACTGTGACTCTGAATATTTTTGTTGTAAATCCCATCGTGGCTATTTTGTTGCTGCCTGGACTTTCTTTATACAGAAGAAAATCACTTCCAGAAATATTGCTCTAAAAATCCGTTACTGGCTTTTAAAAAAGAATTTTAGGTCTTCATTTAAAAAAAAAATTAATTATTAGACACCAGTTAAAATAAACTGAGAATAGTTTTCATGTGGTTGTCCAAATCTTTGCATGTGCAGGCAGATAAGGAAGCAAAGGAGCATTCTAGGTTTAAAGATAATTTTCACCTTGTGTTCAGTCTACTCAATCTGTGGCTGCCTGTGACTTGAAATGTAATGAGTAGATAGTCTTGAAAAAAGTTTTTTTACTGGGGTTTTTTTCAAGATTGTCTGGATGAGGCTGAAGCAAATGCATAAGATGTGGGGTTGCCCAAATAAATAAAAGTAGAAACTTGCATCAGCATTCATTTTTCATCAGATGTTTTTGTCCATGTGAATCACATTTCAGGAAAACCACAAAAAGTTCATTTTCAGAAAAAAATTACTTCCTGAGGTAGAAACCCAGCAATATAACAAGGTTATACATTTATTTTTTCCTGTTTTACCTAATGGGGAAGGTTTGGAGAGAGAGACGCTGCTTTGCAAGATCTCTGGCACGTAGCCCTTGGATTCTGGCACAGAAGCAGGAGTACTGTAGTGAACTGTGACAAACAGAGTTCATGAAGATGCTTCAGTGGTCCCTCTCCAGAGAAGAGCAAGTTGTTCTTGACTGGATATTGCAGGCATCAGTCAGGAGTGCATTTCTGTATCACAGAGTGGTCTGTGCGTCCCTCAGCATTCCTCTTCCTGCCTTCAACTTAGGAAAAATGGCAAAACACCAAAGGAGGGATAGAGAGACATGTAGGAAATGAGTTATGAACAGAAAAAAATAATGAGTTTTGGGCAGTTTGGGTACTACTCTAAAGCTGAATTAAGAACAAGGAAATTCTCTCAATTAATTTCCAAAGAAATGTCAACTGCTACCCATCTTTCTGAATTCCTGAAGTACCAGGCTGTACCCTTTTGTTCCCTTTTGACAGCATCAATGGCAGACATAGCTCAGCTGATGAGATTTATAGTCTTCAAAAATGGAAAGTAAAAATTGTATTAGGCAATTTTATTGTCTAATAATTAAAATTGTCTAATAACTAATAGACAGTTCAAGAATTATGTTGGTTACCAAAATGCAGTGCTGGAATGGATTTGTAGAAGTTTAGAGAACCTGCTAAACTAGAGCCTAAGCAGGTTTTAATCCATTCTTTCTAAACACTCTCTGTCCTAAGTGAGGAATCTGTGAAAGAGTGATAATCCCTCTTTCTTCTTATCAAGTTTAGTGGAGTAAGATAAAAATCTACTTATCTCCACTTTAATGGAGATATATCATGAAATGAACTGATACAGAACTTGATAAATGGCTTATTTATCACAGGTCAGCCTGTCTTTTTCCAACATGAAATCTGTGTTCAGACGTATCAGATTCTTTAGCTAAACCTCACTTCCTTCCATGTTTATCCCAGAAAGGTCTAATCTAGAAGAGCACAGTTGCCACAAGAAAAGTAAAGAGGGAGTGGTCTGATGGATGGGTTAGAAGTCTGGGACCAGTTCAAGAATGAACTTGAACAGAAGCTGTGTCCTAGGATTAGAAATAAATACCAGACTTTACAGTGACACACTGCCTTAGAAATGGGGTCTTGGTCCAGAAGAAATTGAAAAACAACCAGAGAAAGGAACAGGCAAACCTGTGTGTCACTGTAATGAACTGGCTGTGCAGAATGTCCTTCAAGCTGCAACACTCCTTGGGAGTTAATTTTTTCTCCAATCCCTTGGTTGCAGGGTAGATGATTTTGCTCCATCCTGAGTTGCAGGACACTGAAAAGTGCCTGCCTTTGGTGTTCTCCTGTACTAAATTCACACTGATAAGGTCAGCAGAGACTGCAAAGGGAACAGGTTGCAGCATGATTGGTTGTTTAGTGGAAAAGCATTACATTTACTGCTGCTCTTGAGAGAATTTGGAGAGACTAGGTGGATTACACAGCTCTGTCATTCCCAAGGGAAATCTGGGAATTAATCAGGGAGAGCTGGAGCCAAACTTTGGGCAAAACTGAAGGTACCCAATTTTGCTTAGTGTGGCTGATCTCAATTCCAAAAGCCATTGAGTGAACGTCAGGGATGAAATATGGCTAACTCTTGAAAATTCCTTTGAATTCCTTTGAAAAGTCAATTGACCAAACCTTGTTTGTGGAAAAAATACTGGGTTTTATGTGACCTTGGATCCAAATGGTTTAGAAGGTCTGGATTTAAAACCATACAAGTTGAGGTTTCAAAAACCTGAATTTTTGTTTGGCTAACATGGTATAAAACGAGACTTACAGGTTTTGGTCAAAAGTTTCAAACTGGCCATTTGCTGAAAGAGAAAATGTATTGGTAAAATTAAATTTTAATGGAAGTTGCACTGTGCCATGTTCCTGTCATTTATGGAATTTCTGGACATAGCTTTTAAATTAGAGTAATAATTAGTGAAGCAAATCACAATACACATAATACCTTTAATGACAGCATTTTATGGTAGACATGTTTTCATATTTGCTTGTTTAGTGATTTTTTATTACCTTTTTATGGATTTAGGGTATTTTTGAATGTGGAAAGACAAATTATGACAACATTGGTATCACATTCAAAAAGAAAAGTGTTGAATAAATACACTTTTTTGAAGTAACTTTTGAAACAGCAGCTAGAATACAGGGCTTGGATGCTGTCATTAAGGATGACCCTAAAAATGCTTTATAACCAGCTCCTATATCTTCATAAACTTGCTCTCTCTGGCAACACACATTCAGGTTGAGGTTCCACAGAATGCAATGGGGAGTTCTGCTGAACTATCCAGCTCCATTGTACCAGATGGTACCGTATGGAGGTAACACTGATCCTGTGACTCTGTTGATTTGTAATTAGGTTTCTAGTAATTAATATAGTTTGCAGGCCTTGCATGAACTCTGCAGATTGCCCATTCATGTAAATGATTAACTGAAAGGGGATTAATCCTGGCAAAAGTTCAACCAAAAAGAATTTTCCAGACTGAAAATCTTCTCTGTCAGTCTAGTATATTGTCAGAGACTGAAAGTTAAGCTTGCATTTGTGTAGCTCCATTTTAAAAGGAGTTACTTGATATCTGAGTGTCAAAAGTATCTGCACTGCTTGTATAAATGTACATTTGCTGCAATAGATCTATAAGTCTTGCTTTTTATAGAATTCAAAATGCATATTCAATATGACTTAGTTGGAAAAATCTATTTGTTGTCACTATTATTTAATAGGATGTAATGTAAATTCTGGCTTTGGAAAAAAGAATATGGTTTAGAATTCTAAAGTTCGTGTTTAGCTGCTCATACTGGAATATGCAAAGGTTGGAATTCTTACAGCTGTAATAAATCAGTGACAACGGGGACTGTCACACAGCTCTGCACACAACCAGTTCATCCAGCACCAGCCCTTGCAAGACTGTCACAGAATCCCAGAATGATTTGGGTTCAAAGGGACTTTAAAGCTCATCTAGTTCCAACCCCCTTCCATGGACAGGGACACCTTCCACTGTCCCAGGTTGCTCCAAGCCCCATCCAACCTGGCCTTGAACCTGGCCTTGTCCTGCCAAGTGTGCAGCCCCTTCAGGTCAGGCAGGCATTCCCTGGGGAATGGTCCTTCCAGCCCATTGTGTGTGCAGTCTCTTCTGAACGATTTTGTCTGGCCCAAAGCCAATCCCTGCAGCTCTGTGGATCACCTGGCTATAAAGAAAGTCAACATCAAATTAGTGGGTGACACAGAGTTTGGCACAAGCAACACAGCATTAGTGCCAGCTGAGGGATTCCCAGCTGTGTGGGCAAGGCTGAATTCTCCAGCCTCAGTTATGGGGGGTCAAAGTCAGAGGATGGATGGAAGGGACAGGATGGAGAGAGCTGTGGAGAGCATGGTTTGATGCATGTGGCTGGGAAAGATGAGAGCAGCAGACCCGGTGCTGGACCAGGCCACTCTTCCCTTACCCTCCCTTGGCAGCAGCTCCTGGCACTGTTCTCAGTCAGCACAGCCCAAGAGTGTGACACCTGGAACTGCCAAAGTCAGCCATGGGGTAATGAACATTTTTCCAGCCCCACCAATTTCTTGCTCCATGCAACAAATTGGGCCAAGCAAGAGAATCCTGCAGAGGCAAAGCTGGGGAAGGGAACTGCCATGGAAGCAAACAAGGGTCACAGTGTAATTAAGTGTTGCAGCACTCAGATGATCAAAATCTCTAACAGATAAATATCCCAAATCATTACATTCTGTATAAATATTGGCCATGCTGTAACTGTGACAGCACGGATGGGTTTAGTCCAGTGTGTTTAGACTCTGTATTATTTTAACCAGATGCTTGGGGGTTTGTTTTCCTGTAGTGAATAATAAGGGCCATCCAAAACAGAGTTGCTGATTTACTTGGGTTTCATTGAAAGAGACACTACTAAAGGGAGAGGAAATCCCCAAAATGATACTCAGTGATTAAGCACATAGAATATAGGATTTCAGTGTTTGCAAATCCTTTTTTTCAAATGAACTTGTAGCACTAATCCTCTAATGGCATTATTTCTTTGGAATATATGCCGGATTAAGGAGTCACAATGAGGCAAAGTACAAAAATCCACATTAATCTCTCCCCGATGGATGCTGTGTGGGATGCAACTTAAACTATTTTATTCCAAAATTGGTTCTGTTCCTAACCTTGCCCCAGGTCTAGACAGAGGGAAGAGTAGATATAAACAAGTGTGACACTGAGCACTCGGCAGATGGTCACAGGCCATTTAACTGGATAGAAAGGGGAAGGAGTCTATTATTTTTAAACTCCAAAAGCTAAGCCTGCCTTGTGCTGTGCATGACATGCTGCAGGGAGCAGACACAGGGCTCTGACAGGCAGGAGCAGGACACCTGTTCAGAAGTGTGGCAGGGAGGAAAGGGACAAAGCAGCTAATGGGGCACGGCTGTATATCACATGTTCACAGCACAGCCTGGGCCTATTGCAAAGTGCTGCTCATGTTCACAGCCTAGTGCAGCCACCTCGCTCTCATTATCCTGCTTTTTTGGGGGGATAATCCTGTTGTTACCTCTTCTCTCATAGCTGATGTAAAAAAAGGTAAAGATTTGCTTTTTAGGAAGAGCAGACCAGGTCACTGTGTTTCCCTTCTCACTGGATTACAGGGAAGCTGTCAGAGTGCCCCGGGGTATTGTCACTGTCATTCAACAGCCTCAAGTGGTGAAAGAACTTCTGAATTGGCAGCACATCACCTGAAATACTGATGCCAGAGCTTGTGAGTTAGCCCAGCCTAACCACTGTAATTGGTGCTTAACATGCTTAAGGATTTCCCCAGTTTCACAGGACAGAGATTATCAAATATTCCCATTTCTTGTTCTCATTGAAGTGCAGTGGGCATTGAGAAGTCCTGGGCCAGGAGAGCCTGGGACATGTTCACAAACACGGGCTGCTTGGTCTCTGCTTCATTCCCAGTCACTCTGTTGTTAAGCACAAGCAAAGAACTGTCAAATCCAGTTCTTTACCAACAGAAATGCTGGGATTTTCCATCGTCTGCATAGCTGAGATGCCTGGACAGGTGAATTAGCACAAATTCCTGATGTGGATACAGGTCTGTAGTGAGATGCTGATTTCAGAAACTGAGACCGGACAGCCACTCCTGGTGTCAGAAAACCCTAAAGCCAGCTTGGAGATCCTTTCTGTTTGGGGACAGAAATGTGCCCTACTTTTCTACAGAGAAAGATGGTTGATCACAATTGTTTTGTGCATTTATAGCTGCTGTAAATGTTTCCCAGCATGATACCTCTCATGGGCAAGAGGATTTTCCTGATATTCACTTTAAGTTTTCCTTCTCCTCATCTTACCCTGTTGACTCCTTGCAGCACCCTGTGCCTCATTCCACCCTGTCTGAATCCTTTGTCTAGTGTCACACTGAGTCAAGCCTGTCCTCAGGCTGGTGTCTGCTCAGCTGCTTGCAAAGGAATTGTTGGTTTTGTTTACCAGCTTTATCATTCCCCACCAAAATCACTCCAGTTTGCATATGTCTTTAGTGTATACAGACCCGTGGATGGTCCCTTGCATTTAAGGAAGTATGAATTATATTGCACTGGGTGCAGACAAAGGTGAGCAGGAAATAAGGGAGAGTTTGCCACACTAGGGGAGAAGGGTTTGGCTGGTTTAACCTGCAAAAGGCAAGACCTCACAGACTGAAAAATATTATCAAGGCTAAAGAGATTCAGCATAAATGGCCATGAGTGTGATTAAGACAGAAATTGTGATGTTCACCATTGAGGAAATCAGACTTTAGGACAGACAGACAAAAAAAGGTGTACTGGAGTTTGAGTTGTATATATAAGGTGTGTCCAGTTATTGCACTGTGATATTGTATAATACTGTTGCCCAGAAGTTAATTGTGACTTCTCCTCTTGTGTCTCCTGTTGCCCTAAAATGATCAGGAGTGTCCGTCCTCCCTTTTTCTTACTGAGCTGTGCCTCAGCACTATTGCTGACCAGTATGGACAAAAGGGGTGGGAAAACAAAGAGCTTTTCTTCAGGTACTCTTGCAATCTGATCTCTGCGGTGACTCAGCCTCTTCTAACAACAGCTGTCTCAGGGGCATGCAGTGGTTTGTGAGCGGTAGCGAAGATTTTGCTGCCACTTCCTGATTTCTGCCTTGAGAGCGATCTAAGCTGGGACACCATCGGAGCGTTTGAATGGACTTCTCAGCCCCAGGAACGGCAGACTTTGGGATAGAGTACAGAGGAATAGAAGCATCAGGAAAGAGCCCACAAACCACTTGTACAGAGCTGCTGCTATCAAACTGATGAAGACAGAAACTTGTGAGAGAAAAGGGCACGGAAAGTTCCTGTTAAGGAAAGGAGTGAGTTTTGTTTGCACGTCATGGCTCACCTATCCCACAAACCCTGAAAGTGCCGTAAAAACGGAAAAGTGTGAAAGGGATCCTCAGGTGTACTCATGGAAAAGACAGGTATGTTCTTTGTTTAAAATAATGCCTCTCTACAGCAGGAAATCACAGCCAGGGAAAGCAGGATTGCTCTACAGCTCAGTAACTGTGCACGTACATCAAGGTACATTGGTTTATATCATTTTTGTATTTCTAAGGAATACAGCCGTGACAACACATTAATGCCAGATTTTAAACATTGCCTCAGCTTTTTGTGACTGTAAGTGCTCTGCTCTTGAATACTTGTATCATGGCTATGATATATGGTTGGATGAAGGCAACGGTGGCAAATTCTCAGTGCGTCTGCCATTATGAAAAAAGGTAAGCAAGAATAAACATTACTAAATTCTAATTCTAATTCACACTAATTCTGTCTGCTGATCCCTTGAAAGATGACCAGAACTGCCAGGATAGACATGAAGAGGACAACCCAAAGAGTTCCCCATTTGACTTTGTTATAAAACAGTTCCAAGGAAAGAAGTGTGCTCCTGAAAAAAGGAAAGAGCAGCCTTCAGCAATCAAACAATTCTTCAGAGGCTTTGACTTTGGGAAATCTGAAAGCAAGGACAGAAGCGAAATTGAAGAAACAGAAATAAACAATGCTGGAGCTGATGATGAGAGTGAAAAGGAAGATCTCTCTGTAGAAGGTAATGCTGGTACAATAATGAAACACAGCTGTATGCATATATATTTTAATTTCATAGAAAATCGGCTGTTTTATTGCTAGCCAAAATCCTATATTTGCTGCCTACAGTTTATCCTCTAGCCCAGATTTACTTCTGATTAGAACATTATCAAGGATGTACCCTCTGATCTGATAGGTGCTAAACAAGGAGTTAGATCCACATTGCTGAGGAAGGGTAAAGCTTTTGGGTGACTTCTTTCTTGGTCTGCAATGTGAGAGTCAGTGCTGAAGTCAGCTTGTTAGCTCCAGAGCTTTTTTGATTTCAGAGCCAAGCTTTGGCCTGCTGTATTTAAGATGGGTCTCTGTCCTGCTGTCCTGCTAAAGCAGTCTGAAGACAACAGGAGCAGATGTTTCCTATCACTTGCCACTGGGCAGGGGGAGGGGAAGGGAATGGGAATCCCTCATGGATGTTATTTTTCACACACAAGAATACTCTTTACATCCACTCCAGAGAAAATGGAACTATTTTTCAAAAGGAGATGGAAGGTGAAGCTTAGAATCCCATCCTTTGTCCTAAGGGGTCTGGGTCAGTTTGGGGAAATGATAAGAGGGCAGCTACTGAGAGTGGATTGCTATTTTCTGTAATTTTTTGCTTTGCGAAGCCCAGAAAAGCAGGAACTACCTTACACAGATGTTGTATGAAAATGCAGCAGGAGCTTTGTACTGATTTGATCCATAGTGATCTTATCAGTCAGGTTGTTGGTCCACATGGATGAAAAATAGAGCCTGCTTTATTGACAGATTTAATTAATTTCCTGAAGTCTTCACTTGGCAGCCTCAGGCAGGTTTTACACCTTGTGTTTATTAGCAGAAGTAACCAGGGCCCTATTTCTTTGTTGCTCAGATGGACTTTCGCATCTCACTTCTGAAGCAGAGTCACCATCTGGTGAGCAGAGATTTAACCAGTTCATGGAGAAACTGGGAAAGAAACCCAGCAGCAAGAATCTGGATCTAAATAATTGTGCACTAAGTGCAGTAGATATAACAGAGCTGGGTAAATGCATATTTTATTCAACTCATCGCTTCATGTATTTCTTTAATTTTTATTTGCCTGTTCTATTATTCCCTTTCCTCTTTTCCCTTCCCTTTCTTTTATACAAGGCATCTTAACATTTCATCTAATGGTCCCAGTTCCCTGAGAAATATAAATTAATAAACTGTATAAATTATGTAATATATATAAATACAGAAATCATCCAGGTCTGTGAGGCAGATGAATGTCCTTACACTCAAGATTCAGATAAGAAAAGTGAGGTACCAATTGTCACGGCTCTATAATTCTGTACTGGTTGTAGAAAACATCTCAATATTAAGATGTATTGATATCCAGGGTGTGCAGAAACATGCAAACAGAAAAGCTTTTTCTTTTCTTTCCTTACAGCTTCTTTACTGCCGTTTCTCCCAGAGCTGGAAGAGATCAGCCTGTCCTGGAATGGTTGTGTTGGAGGCACTTTGAAAGCTCTCACTGTCCATCTTCATCATGTGAGCCTGTTAAAAGTCCTCCGACTTAACAACTGCAGGCTGACAGCTGAGGATGTCATCTCCTTAGGTACAGGATTTCATTTACATTTACTTCCAGACAGCTTGGGGCTCATGTAATCCATCTCATCTCTTCCTACATCCTACTCCTGCTGCTTCCACACTGGGCAAAGTAAACTCCTGCTGTGAAACAGTAGAAACTTGGGCTTATGGGTGACCTTACACCTTTAGGTAGCTCTGCAGAGTTCATTCCTCAGGGTGTGAAGCTTTCACACTTGGAAGGGAAGAGAATCCAGTCCTATTTGAGGGAAAGAATATTTTTATTTTGGATTACTATTTTTTGCCTAGAAGCAGAGTCAATCACAATAGGGTCAACTTAGGTCTTGAAGCTGCAGGACAGGTGAGTGCTCATCATGAAAACCCCAATGGTCTTTTGGGAGAAGACTTAAAACCAGAAGTGCTGCCTCAGAGCTTTATGACTTGGTGTTTTTTCAAGTCTAGGAGAAGCTTATTCCTCTGCTTGCTTCTTTGCTTGGAGTGCCTGCACCCTGCTTTCTGCAAAGCATGAGATGTAAAGGTTTTTAAGGTGCTGTTGCACACTCAGATTCCGGCACAGAGTCACCTCTGGGTCTGGAGTTTACTCTGGAGTGGATCTGTGGTTTGTATTTAAAAGAAGGGCAAACACAATCAATTAGGAATTATAAACGTTACTGCTTATTTTGTAAGTTCTAAAATGGGTCTGAGTTATAAAGCTGGGCTTTGTTTATGTCGTTCATATCCAAGCCTTTTCCAGGAAAGGTTCAGAAATAAAATTACATATGTGGTGGTAGATCAAACGTGAGTCATGCAATTTCTTGGGGAGGGAATAAGCATCTCTACAAAAGCTGGTGAAAATAACTAATAACTGCTTCTTTCTGATGAGTGTGAAATCTGTATTTAATTTTCTAATATATTTTCAAATTTATTTCATTCTTTTTCAAACCCTCCTCACAGATTTGTGAGGGTGGTTTTTTTTTTCCTTCTGAGTTTTATTGATTATTTTTCCAATTGAGTTATTCTGCCAGGTTCTTCATTGCTGTTTCCTTAGCAGTTTGGTTTTGCTTCTGCTGGGACAGACACAAAATTGATCACAGAACTTGAATTTCCAGTCAAAATGTGATGCCTTTGACATGTGGAATAGCAACAGACAGTTTGCATTGATTTTGCCTGTGATTTTGAAAACAACTTGTGTATTTAGGCCAATCCTGGCTGTGTGACCTTGTCCACATTTCTGCAGAAATGTGGCCTCTTGTGGACTCAGCACATCCTGCTTAGAAATCAATGTCTGAAATACAACCATAATATCAACCTATTCTATGTGGTTGCTCAGAGCTTCATTGTGAGAGGTGATAGGAAACCATGTAACTAAGAAGTTATATTCCTTTATTTATCTTCTGGGAGGAAAATGTGTCTGGAAATCTATAGTCCTCATATCAAACAGAGCCAGGCTACGCTGCTTCTCAACTGTAGGGCATTGCTCAATATTTAACGCTGAGGCAATAACTTAAAATAAATGCCAAAATAAAAATTAAGATGTGTAATTTCCTCTCAAAATCAGATATTTACTTATTGAAATAAATATTTCTCTATTATAGCTCTTTTGTGAAAAATTAATTATGAAAACCACACAGACATGAAAGGATGTTACTATTAAAATACAATTCTCAATTATTAGACTTTAGGTCAAAAAATTGTGTATGACACTTTGAAATTGCATTTGCATATGGTCTGATTAATTGATCTTTCTTGGGAATGAGTTTATGCAAATATGCTCTGCCTCCCTCCTCTACAAAGGAAGTTAGGAAGCTGGATTATACAGTGGGATGTTAGTATTTCAAATAAGCACTAACACAGTTCACATTGGCAGGTGTGTCAAGCCTCAAAAAGGCTGATTTTTCTGAACGTAGTAAAAGTCAGTTCTGTCTGCCTTGAAATCATGGGAAAGTTAGTTTGAGTCAAAACAATGCTCATCTTGGTTTTTTAATGAAGTGAGTCAGAAATTCCTGTCAGAAATGAAACTTTCATGTTTCAGAAATAGCTGTGAGAGGAATTCTTTCATTCCCTCCAAAATGACCTGTGGACACAGTACAGAGGATGTTGGAAATTTGCCAAATAAAACAGCAGAACTCTACAGGACAGTAAATTCAGACTTGTCACTTGTATTGATTTCCCTCTAGACTGGACTTTCTGGTCCCAGCACAGGCCAAATATCCTGATGAGGGTTTGGGAACCTGAATAAATTTCAGGTTTGTGTGCACTGTGACAATGACTTGTGATCTATGTTGCTCCTTAGACAATGTGAGATTTCATTCAACATTGCTGCAGAAACAAGAATTCATTTATTTAACAATTTTCCTGGCAAGACATTAATCAGAAAGTAATTTGAGTATTAAGTAGCTAACCTTCCTCTTTAATATATTTCAAACCTGTATTTTTGTTTGCACTGAAATTGATACATAGAATGAATCATTTTAGACTTCTGTTGCAGGAGAGGCATTTGAAATTGTTTCTCAGCTTGAAGAACTGGATTTATCATGGAACAGTAACATAGGTGGAAAACTATCACTGCTGACAAAAAAACTTCAGGAAGGATGCAAGTTAAAATGTCTGAAGATTACAGACTGTAACCTGACAGCAAAGGATGGAGAATCCCTTGGTATGTGTGTCCATCGAGCTGGACTGAGACTGGCTTCACAAAAATGGAAATTATTTGACTTAGATAATGGCTGTATTGAGCTCAATATCAGTGAAAAGTTAATTTATTTCAAGCTCTGCATTAGAACAGTATTTATGATGTGGGAATTTAATGTGCTTCCTTCCAAAGAAGAAAGTTGTTCTCTCTAATCATATGGGGGAGGGTTGAGAAAGACCTAAGCCACAGTCTGGCTGCCTCAGTGGTCCAGGGCTTCTGGATCCTTTGAGACCTCCAGCAAAAAATGTGTGCCAGAATTTCCAACACTAATTGCTTAAAATTAAGCAGCTGAATTTGTAATTAGCCATGGGATTGGAAAGAAGGTCTGAGGATTGGGAATTTAGGCTGAGTTGGCAACCAGTGACCACTCTTCCCTTCTGTCCTCTCACCATAGCAGCTTAATCCTGTGTGGTCTTTTCATCTCATTGTGTATTTTAAAAGGTGTTTGTCCAGTAAAGAGAAGTCCCATGGCTCTCATCTCCACTGCAGGAGGAGCCCCATATGTAACAAACATTCCTATATATTTTCATTAGAAAATTGTCTTTCTCTCTGTATTTCTGCTTTTTATTCCTCTGTATTTTTCTAACAGTCCCTGTATTTTTTCATGTTTATTTTTATAAATGTTTTTCACAGATTTTCGTGATTCTTATCCAGTCTTCATTTTACTGAGTTGTTTAGGTAGAACAGGAACGTAGCAAGTCTAAACCACACTGACAGGCAAACCCTGGCCACATCTTCCTGTTTATCATAGTGTTGTATTTTTCTAGGGTTCATCTGTATGTGTTCTAGACAATTACCAATTCTGGTTTTCTTTTATTTTTTTTTTCCCAGCTGAACTTCTAAATGTGATCCCAAACCTTGAAGTATTAGATCTCTCTATCAACAAAAACATTGGCTGCAGCATGAAGGTTATTGCTCAGGATCTGAAAAATGTGCCAGGCTTGAAAGAGTTAAACTTGCACATGTGTGGATTAAAGCAAGACAGCCTCCAGGGCTTAGGTTAGACTTTATGTTCAGAAAACTTTCATTCTGAATAAATTGTACATCTGAAAACCATTTAAGAAAGGCAATGAGGTGGGATTTTGCTGATGGTTTGGCAGTATTAATGGGCAATCATAATTTGCTGTTTGAGGATTGGTAAAAGGCTACAGGGGCTTTCAGCAGGAGCTGAATTTATCTGCCCTGAGCTCAAGCTTGTGAAAGTCAGTGGGGAGAGTCACCCTCCACACCATTTATCTGAGACACATCTCAGGGCAGTGGCTCCCTGGACGTGCTTCCTCCTTCCCCAGACAGAACACAGACAAGGGCACAGACAGGCCAGCTAACTTTTAACAAGCCAATCCTGCTTTCCAAAGGAAACCCAAATTCACCATTATCACTTAAAGAATGTCCAGTGAAGCCACATGAAATGGTCTTGTTATCTGTGTCTCTCCCTAGTGGATGTGGCAAAACTGGCATTAATGAGCACATCCAGCAGTAATTTCTGCAGAAGGCTGAGGACTGACTGGATGTGGGGGACGAGCTGGCCTCACCTTCACCTGCTCTGCCAGAGAAGAATGGAGCTGCATGGCCAGGGAGGCTTTGCTGCATTACTGAGTGTCTGCTGTGATTATACACTGAAGCTTAGCCCAGGAGCTTTGCCTGCAATACCTTGTGCAAACTTTGACGTTGAAGTAAATAGATGCCAAAGCCCTGACCTGGGCTGTTGTGGCAGCCAGTGACCAGCTTGTTCCCTTTTCCATTTCAGACACTGCTTTACAGCACCTTGCAGAGCTAAGGAAATTAGACATCTCGTGTAACAGAGAGATTGGTGGTGGCTTTAAAGCATCAACAGCTCATTTGGCCAGCTTGAAAAATCTGGAAGTCCTTGATCTTCACCAGTGCTGTGTCACAGAAGAGGACATGACTGTTTTGTGTAAGGATATGTTGAGGAAATTCATTAAGGATCTTGGTTTTGCCTTCTGAAAATATCTCAAAGGCATAAAAGATTCTGCCTGGCAGAAGAGCTGAGTTCAGTACTTTTTTCATTAGGCAGCTCTGAAAATGCAGTGTGGAGGAGAGTTTTCTTGATCAATATGGAATGTTTTCTTTGCTGAACAAAAGGAAATCTCACAGTGTCTGATCCCATGTGGAACTAAGGACCTGAATCTGCCATGATTCGGACCCACAATGGGAATGTGGGAACTGCCACAAGCACTGCTTTTCCTTGATAATCAATGATTTAGGAAATATCCAGGGACAGTTCTCCCAGTGGTATAAGCTGGATGGATCCATGGTGGGTATGTGCGTGGAAATATAACTCCTAAAACTCTCTTGGTGAGCTGCACACCGAGAAGAGGGTGATTCTAGGAGATCTTGCAACTAGAAACACTACTATGAAGAAAAAGACATTTCCCAATCAATTTGTGAGACAGTCTATTTTTCTCTCTCTCTGTTATCATAACTTGGTTTTTACTCTTAACAACAACACAAAATCCATGACTCAAAGCCTATATTGCCCACATCCTATTTTCCATGACATAGAAGACAACTTGAAGATTTGATGATGATAAGCTTTAGGAAATATTCAGTATTAATAATATTAATCACAATTTATTTTTAATTTATTTTATAATAGAGAATAATAACATTAAGACAAAGAAGTTTCAGTTAGCAATGAAGACACTTGGAAATTCCCTACTTCACCTAGAAAATTTCCAGGAAGCCATGTTCTGACAACCTTCCACACAGTATGGAATACTTAATTTCTGAAGAAGTTTTACTGAAAATGACAAGGCTATTTATGGTCTAAAACATTACTCACCATGAACTTGAGTGTAAAAACTTGGCTGGCCTTGACTTTTGGATTGATTTATAAAGAAAAGAAATTATGTCAGGCAAATATACAACTACATATTTGTTATGGATCAGTGACTGTCTAATAAATATTTCATGTTTTTGTAGCCCAGGTGATACCTTTACTCTCCAGTCTTCAAGAGCTGAATTTATCCTCGAATAAAAATGTAGGACTCTCATCAGATCCTCTTCTGGGCAGGCTCAGGTTTTTACCAAAGCTGAGATCTGTGACCATCAGCAATTGTGGCTTGGATGAAGAGTCCCTTTCATCACTAGGTAGGAATGTTTCTTTAAAGTGTGCCCATTCTCTGTGTATCCCTGTAGGACACAGCATTCCCTTCTCCTCTGGCTGAACTCCAAGGATCATGGTTACATTATACCTCAGGTCCCGAGTGAAAAAGCCTCAGTGCTTTGTGGGACCAGGTTGCAAGGGAAGAGAATTGTATGACTTCCTCTACTATACCTGAGGGGATGAAGTTCTCTTGTCTGATAGTGACCTTTTACATACTCCTTAATTCTGGGGGGAAAGAACCACCATGATTTTATGTTATGCTGTAATCATAGTCTGGATGTAACACTTCACTCAGTGGGACTGAGGATATTTTACTTCACTGCAGGCGAAAATTTCAGTAGAAACTTTCTGGGGTAGAGTTCAGCATGGGGCAGTGAAGGAAATGACTGCAGTGGTGGAAAAGATATTGCACAGCCGTGAAGAAAAGTCCAATCTAACACAGGATATGTAGATTCAGCCTTTTTTGCCTACTTATTGCAAATCTCTGTGGATTAGTGGCCTTTGATAGGTGTTCCGTATGGCACATGAAATCTTAGTACAGAGGGATGTCTCAGTTACTGTGTCTTGTGCACTTGTATTTTGTACTGTTTACTTGTGACATTAAACCTGGAGTAAGGCTTGACTGCCTCCAGCAGAAGCAGTAGCAAGCTACGCTGGTCAGAGGTCCTTGCAGAAAGAGTATTATGTTTATATCACTACAGTTATGTAAGAGTGACCCTGTGGAAATCAGAGCTGTCAAAAGATACAGAGCATCTCACCTTAAATAGTGAGTTCACAGCAAAAAAAAAAATCACTGTCTTTAAATTGATATTAAATGGTTTAAAAGCAAGCTGTTAAATTAAATTAATTCAGTGTGACAAGACCAAGGCAGTAATGTGAATAGAAAGACAAAAAACCCTCTCCATAGAGTCCTGATAGATTCTATAGGCAGAGCCTTCTTATTTTCTTCTGTCTGACTTTTATTGGGATAAAAGAATCCATTCTAAGCACAAGCAATCAGGCTGTTAGGATCTTACTTATGGGTGAATTGCAGGTGAGGTGTCTGTTGAGGCCATGTTGTTTTCTCTTAGTAAGCAGAAGTTGCTGGTCTTAATCTTTTCAGCTGAGGCTGCCCTTCACCTTCCTGAACTGGAGATATTAGACCTTTCTTGGAATAAGTGCGTTGGTGGGAACCTAAAGCTGCTTTTGGGAGCACTAAAGCTTGCAACGGAGATTCAAGTGTTAAGACTGAGCAGCTGTAACCTGGTGGCTGAAGATTTGGCACTTCTAAGTAAGTATAACATGGTATTTACTAGCACTCAAGGAACCAGGGCATTTAGACCACAATTCAGAAGGGGCTTGTTCCCTGGGCTGAGCACGTTTTTGTATAAATCAAATGAAAACATGGAAAATGCAGGAGTATTTTTCCCACAAAGGGCTTTCATTTTTCTGTGTGTCCTGGGCATGTCCAGTGGAAAAGCTGAAAAGGCTAAAATGCAAAGAATTTTTATGCATTTTTATGTATTAATAAAAAAAACCCCATCATTTAGAAACTGTAGGGTTTGCATCTGTTTTTTATATCAAATATTTAAAGCCACCTCTGAGGTGTTTTATTTTGCTTGGATATTTTTTTACAGCTCAGTACTTTAGAGAAAATGTCTGTGCTGACAGCCAGCAATACAGGCACTACCAGCTCCCAGCCATTAGGTGGATTTCTGGAGTCAGACTACTGGGGGAGAATTAAACCAGAAATGTTTTCACCCACCTCTCAGCAGCTGCTAAGAAATACTGGAAAACGGGAACCTGACAAAGGAGTAAATTCTAGGATCTTTTTAAAAACTTGCTAATTTTATACTCATCCTTCTGAGTCTGTGGGCCTGACTCAGGGGTTTGAGTGTCTGACATTGGCAATAGCTGTGTGACAACTGTAAGGTCTGGAATGTGAAATCTGGTGAGGTGAAGCCCGAATACTTAGGACTTTAGAAACCATCACCCTTGATGGGTGTCTCCTTTGCCAATGTTAAGGACCCCTTTAGGGTATATTTGGCCCTCCCACAGTGAGAGGTGGCTGTTGTAGTCAGTCAGGCAGCCTCACCTAGCTTTGCTTTCCTCTTTCTAAATCTCCCTGTAAAGCTTGTCTGCCTCTTACAATTGGCACTTGATGTAACCTCCTTCCAACTGACTCCAAGGCTTTCAGGTTGCCACACACTTTTAACTCAATACTTTGTTCCTTTTGAGCTGCCTGTGCTTTAAGTATTATAAACTCCTTCAGCTGTTATAAAACTGTCTTTTTGAGATCAGCAGCAAGTGGTTTTATATTGCTGAGGAGTTAAATCTTGCTGTCTGACTGCTGAAATGAGGTATTAAAATACCATTCTCTTTTCTGAGAAGCTTTTAAAGCAGTTACCAGGATTTATTAGTTGTGTTTGTGTCTATCATCTCTTGCAGCATCCCTGAGGCAAGATGGCCATTTAGCCAGATTGCAGAAGCTGGACTTGAGTTATAACAACAACATCTCTGATGAAGGCTGGGCTGTTTTCTGCCAAGGTTTAAGAGCATTCAAGGAACTCTTGGAGCTGGATGTGAGCCTCCGGCCATCGTCCTGCCAGGACTGCGGGCCATGGTTCAGGGAATTGCTGGCAGCACTGACACAGCTGCCAGCCTTGGCAGAGCTGGGCATGCAAAGATGGGCCCTTTCAGAGTCCCAGAGGGAGCAAATGGAAGGTTTTAATCAAGACAACAAAAGAAACCTTCGTTTTGACTGTTGATGAAGGTTGGAGGTGTCTGGAAGGCCTTTTGGGAGCAGCACATGAACCACGCATTATGTGTCTCTGACTTTGAAGACTGCAGTTTTTAATAATCTCTTGAAATAGTTTCACAATTATAGAAAACTCTTATTTGACTTTCTGCAACATAGATCATTCCATTTCATAATGTTCTTTCAGATTCTCTGGGCCATGTTTACACTACTTAATCTTCATGTTGTGAATATTGCCAAGGCCCCTGCCCACAGAGCAGCGCTGGGGTCAGAGGGACACTCTGCAGGTTTGGCCATGGAGGGAAGGGCTGGGGTTTGTGTTAATGCAGGTGGGTGGGCAGTGTGAATGTGGCCTCAGAAAACATCTCTAATGTGAAAATACTTGAAAGCTCCATGTTTTAAATTTTAGTTTCTTCTCACTCCAAACTTTTGCCTCTTTGTGAATTAATTAAATCGTAAGTGGGAGATTTGGCATCCATCCCAACAACTCAACTTTATAGATTAGTCCAAGAAGGAGAATACAGAAGAAGCTGGTCTGCCTCTGCTCTGGCCCTTGATGCCATCTCATAGTGTAGATGAGTCCTGTGTAGAGAATCAGCATAAAATCAAGGTAAGAAACACTTAATTCGTGTTTTTGCAAGTCTCAGGGGCAAGGAAAAAGCTACGGTACATTAAATCAGAGAGATATGTCTTGCTACTTTAACAAGAATTTTGGATACAGAGCCACCAATCCATCAATAAGTGCCAAATTCTGGCACAGTCACTTGTGTCATGGAGCATGTTAACCCACACGTGAGCTCCAGGACTGCAGTGGGATTATTCATCGGTAAGGTATTTTAGGAAGTAAAGATATTAGATCTGCCCACTGAGTGAGGAGTCTTAGAGAAATCCTGTGGCAGCTTGAGGGATAAAGTACTGCTCAATTAGCTTTGAGCATCTCTACATGCTGCAGCAATCTCCTGGAGGAGAGGCACAACAGGATCATTCAGTGGCACCTTCCTAACTTGCTAAGGCCCCCCTCAACAAGTTCTCCCCTGCAGATGCTGATCAATATTCAGCTTTCAGTCCATGCAACCCTTCCAACATCAGCTTTTTCCTGTTCAGGGCTATAACCAGCAGCTGACTGTGCTGTGCTGATACCTATTGATCATTTAATCCATGATTTCATGTAAGAGTCACCCTGGACTTCCTGATATTCAATTCCACTTGAAAAGTGCACTTGGCTCCCCCAGCTTTGAGAAATGTGAGTTGAACTGGAGTGTCTTGGTCAGGGGCAGCAGGGAATTGCTGTGTGGGATCCTAAACCTCTGAAATAAAGAAAAGAGCTGCTTCACTTAGGGCTAACAAGAGAGATTTTCAAGCAGTGACTTAAGCCAGGACAGTTGTTCTAATGACGAAATACCATCATGTCTGTTTAACAGCATCACACCAACCTGTCCTCTTAATCACTTGTCTTCTCAAGTTCTCCTCCTGTTCTCTTAATCACTTTCCTCCTCAAATCCACCTTTGATCCAACTGGGAAATTGATCTTTTATCTGTTCTGTGAGAATTTCTCTGAATTAATCCCTTCCCACTTGAACCTCTCTCTCCAGTTTACCTTTAATGTCCACGTTCTGTTGAAATCTTCCTAACTGAACTCAACTTCAGTGTTGGGGTTTCTTGTTCTTTCATAGATTCCTCATTCTCAGCTCCAGACCCCAGGACAGACCCACTGCTGGCAAACTCTCCCCTGCTCCTTTGCCCTCTTATTATTCTGTCATGCCAATTGTGCCACTAAAAAGCTTTTGTTCCTTTTATCACCTCTACTAAATGTCTTGTCAATCTGCCCAGAAATCTCTCTTCCAATGATTTCCTCCTTGGCAGTTTCTGATTCATTCTTCTCTCTGTTCCTCTTTCCCTTCACTTAGGGTGAAAAAATTTCATTAGGCATTTCCAAACAATCAAAACAGCCTCAGTTATCCAGTGAAATGGAAAATCAGAACAGAGCCGTCCCACTCTGCTGCAGTCCCAGCTCTCTCCTGCCAATGAGCATATTAATGAGATTTCAGTATCAATCAAGAGCCAAACAGAAATGAGTTCTATACTGTGGATGCAGATTCAGAGAGCACTACCTGGAGATGGAACTCTGGTTCCTCACCAACTCCCTCAGGATGCATCACCTTCCCTGAGGCAAGGGGAGGGAGAGCAGGACTGCACTTCTCAGCAGCCAGTTGAACTAAACAAAGGGTTCTGCTCCCACCCACTCTGCATTTTGAACCTGCACAGTGGCTGGCCTCAGTCCAACTCGATGCTCTATGCACACTGCAAATGAAACTCAGGGGCTTAAGGGGTAGCTGAGCAATAGAATAAAGACTAGACAAGGACATCGTGTGTGTAGGACAAACAGCTGCCTGTCAAGTGCTGTGGAAAGACATGGTTGCACATAAATTTGGCATGCAAGAATTATAGCAATATTATATTTGTCATGGTTCTTTTTAATAACAAAGGTGTTTGATGTGTCAGAACCAGAATCACAGCAGAAATCACATCCTGCAGACCCACTGCTTTCAAATAAGCCTGCCATACACAGACACATCCCAAACTGTCACCAAGCCATGTCAGAGGTAAGCAGTAGCACTAAGGAAGTGACAGCTTGCAGTCATTCAAAGTGCTGTAACTGCAGATTGTCAAAACAGTGAACAGATTTGCAAAAGTGTGGAGATACTTTCAAACAGCTTTTTACACCTCTTTAAGACAGGATGGTAATGCAGGTCCTGGTAGAAGTGTGTGTTCTGCCTGTCTGGAATCCTACTTCATATTTCCAAACAAGGTACTGATCATTTCTGGAGGTAAAGTGTAAAGTAAGGTTTATAAACTGTGATATTGTTGGGATCATTACTAAACACAGAGAGACAACCTGAGTTTTAAGTGCTGAGCTTTGATATTATTCCTGTTCTGGCCTGATGCTGCACCTAAAGAGATTAAGAGTCCCTTCTGTCCTGCATTTGGGAGCAGTTGAAGTCATGGAATTTCCATGTTGCAGCAGAACAAGATCTTGCCCCTTCTATTGCTCCTGCCTGCAATTTGCTTATGTCTTCTGGCAGACATTTAATTCCTTTATCTTGTCCCAGCTATAATCTTTCTAATGACTCCAGGAGAAAGTTCTCCTTTGGAAAGATACTGAATTTATTTTCAGAAAGGCCAAGGCATTTAAAATTTTCAGTTCTGTTCACCTCCACAGGTATCTAGACACAGTCATTAAAAAGATATATTACATCAATTAAATAGTAATCTTTGGAATTTTGTTTTTAGGGAAGAAATCTCCTAAGAAAATTCTGTGGAGCTGCATTACTGTTGATAGATGAACACAGAATATTCTGCTCATTAATGTCACATTATACCTCACAGTATGGTGGAAATTTTGGCAAAGACATCTATGTTGTTTCCTGTGCTGGAAAGATTTCTTATGGGTTTAATTTTATTTCTTAGCGAACCATTAGTCTGCTTCTTCATTTCCTTTGTATGCACAGTGCAGGGGAGAGCAATTTAAATTAATGAAATCTGAAAGCGAGTCTTTTGCATAAATTACTACTTCTGTAAATGTAACCTTCAACTAAAAAACTGCACCAGTGAAAAAAAATCCTTGGAAAAAAAGCATTGCATTATATAAAAAGGAAAGTGTATTCTGAGCATAAAATGAAGATGTCTATGAATACTCTTACCATAGCCCAAGGCTGCATAATTGTTCATTATCAAATGAACTGCAAATGTTCATGGAGTTAAAGACATTAACAATATCACATCCATTTTTAAATTGCCCTTTGCTCACTTTGTGACATATTGATTCTGTGCAAATGCAGCTCCTATTTTCCAGTGTACACAGGAAAAAAAAGGTGCGAAAAACTGCAGCAGTCCCTCCAGTCAGGATTCCATCTTTAAGATTCAACACAAAGGTCAGTGTTTCCACGTTCTTGCTTTTTTCTCCCTGCCTGAATACTGAGATGCCTGGGATAATGAGGAACCCAGGCTCGGGTGTGTACCAGTGGAATGTCCCTTCTCACTGTGCTAGGGAAACTTGGTTGTAATGGAGAACTTGGATTCTGCAAAAGGGAGGTATCAATAAAATAAAAAGTAAAACAAAGGAACAAATACATTTTTTCATAGTGCACATTTCTTTAGGAATAGCATCAAAGCGTTTTTCACTCGGATCTAGCATCCTGACACTGATTAACCTGGTGAAGGATGCCGGTGCAGTGTGTAACGTGGTGTTCCTCACATAAACACGGGAAAGGGAAAGCCAGCAGCAGAGCTGGTGTGGGATCTTCTCCAGGCTGTCCAGACAGTGTGAGCGCTCTCGTGTCAGGGAGATTCTTCAAACCTGGGGGAAGTTTATGCAGGAGATTACGAGCCAGACCCAGCACAGACAGCTCCTGGCAGCGCTGCAGTGCAGGAAAATGGAGCCCACCCCCTCCTGCCTAGGAGCGCAGCGGTGAAGTCACCAGAGGGATTTATTTGCAGGAAAGGGCCAGCACAGGAATCTCTGAAGCAGCAGCTGATCCGTGTAACCACGGGCAGTTTTGCAAAGGCTCCTCGGAGACCAGCTCCGTGCTCTGGGCTGCGGCGAGGAACCTGGCCTGCCCCGTCCGCAGGTCTGGGCGGCACCGGGGGCTCAGCCCCGACAGGGGAGGGACGCGGGAGCTCCTGGCAACCGGCTCCCTCCTGCTGCCGGCCCGGGACAGCCTCCTCGGGAACGGGCCCCGGGACACTCCCCTCGGGAGCGGGCCCAGGGACACTCCACCCGAGGAGCGGGCCCCGGGACAGCCTCCTCGGGAACGGGCCCCGGGACGCTCCCCTCGGGAACGGGCCCCGGGACACTCCCCTCGGGAACGGGCCCCGGGACACTCCCCTCGGGANGGGCGGCCCCGGGGGCGCAGCCCCGACAGGGGAGGGACGCGGGAGCTCCTGGCAACCGGCTCTCTCCTGCTGCCGGCCCGGGACAGCCTCCTCGGGAACGGGCCCCGGGACACTCCCCTCGGGAACGGGCCCCGGGACACTCCCCTCGGGAACGGGCCCCGGGACAGCCTCCTCCGGAGCGGGCTCCGTTCCCGAGCTCAGCTGGGAGCGGGCCCGGTTACCGAACTCACCGCGGGCCGGTCACCGCAGCTGAGCCGGGGACAGGGGAGAGGTGGTTGTCGCTCAGGTAAGGCCTGAGGCGAAGCTGTGGCTCAGCTGCCACAGGGATCACTTCTCTGTTACCTCAGATACTTTTATCTCTTGGTTTATTACAGAATATGCTGAGCTGGAAGGGACTCACAAGAATAATCTAGTTCAACTCTGAAGTGAATGGCCCACCTTGGTATTATTAGCTCAGTGCTCTAAATACATCAAAAAAACACACCACACTCACGCTTTTCCTTGTATCTGTTACTCCAAACCATGAGTTGTAACCCTTTCCAGACCGAGCCTATTTGTACTGTTATGCAGATCCCTCCTGGTTGCTAGGCTGCCAAAACGATACAATAACACTTGGTTTTGCTTTCCAGCAGGTCATGTCGGTTCTTCCAGATCTTCACCTGCATTATGTGCAGGCCTGTCAAAATTTGAGCCAGCCTGAAAACCCCTTCATTGCTCGTGTGCTTCAAGAAGCTGATAAAAATGATGAAATGTAAGGAAATAACAAACAGGGTGTTTCAGATGCTTCTGAAAGCCTTAAATGGGGTAGCAGGATGAGGAATTGAAAAGTTCATGCAGTTTCGGGCTTAAACACAAATCAAATTTAACATTTACTGCTGAAGTTCTGGTTTGACTCATCTTGACATCATCTTGGCAGAAATTTGTAGCTATATATCCTTTCCAAGCAGCTTTACAAGCAGTGAAATCAAAAAAAGTGAAAAATGTACAGGACGGTGCCTTTCTGTCCCCTAAAGAAGCCAAACCCAGTGTTTAGTCATCCTAACTCCCTTCTTTGTGTCTCACTCCTGTTTAAAAAGCCTCAGCTGTGTCCAGTTACCTTCCAGCTGGTCATGCTTCCCTGAGTTCTCTCTGAATCCTGCCAAGCTATTAACCACCCAAATTCTCTCTCATTAAGGGTCTGGGTACTGCTTCTTCTCATGGATGGTGCTGGGATCAAAGTTAATTTCCCTTTGGAGGGAAAAAAATTGAGAAAATGAAATGGTTTGTGTTAGGTTTTGATCCTGAGGGCAGGATAAAGTAAATAAAGAAAAGAGAGCAAGGAAAAAGAAGATGATGAGGTAACCTCTGAGATAATCTTTATTTCCATCTGCCTTCCCCTCATCTTGGTTATTCCTGCTTTCAGTGCAAGCATGGCCTTGCAGCTGAGCAGTGCCTCCAGAAAGGGCAGTGCTGAGGTACTGCTTGGATCACATCATCTGTGGTGGTGTTACCAAAGGAGGCAGCAGACAACCCTGTGCAAGAGCTCCAGTGAGGGCAGGCACGGGCATACCTCTGATCTGGAAAGAGAATTCATTTCTCTCTATCATTTTACTTCTCCCCATGTGCTTACATTTTTATGTTACTGCAGAAGTACAAAAGGAATCACATTAAAATTAGCTGGAAATAATCATCTGGTGCCTGTGCCAAGAGTTACAGATGATGATCTTGGAGTTCTTGTCAATGTCTTAGGCCAAGCTGCCTTTGTCACAGGTAAGGTCTTTCCCTGTGTTTGACTTGTGCTAATACAAGAAAACATGATCAGTCTTGATTTCAGCCTTAGTTCATCTTTGTTTCTTTTTGTTCAGAGATCAGTTCAATGTAGATATGCATCTGTCACATTCCTTATTCTTCATCTTTTTCAGGCTTGGATCTTGCCTATAATTTATTGACTGATGCTGGAGCAAAGACCATGGCAACATTCCTCCAGGTGCCAAGATATGTTTATCTTTCAACAACTTGTAATTTATTTGTCTGTAGTAATATTTATATGTGGTGTATTTGGGACAAGAATGAGCTGGTTTGGCAAAATTCCAATAACTTTGACTATCACATCCCAGTCCATCCTACTGGAAACTCAGATTGTATTCTCTGTGGAGATTTTGAATTTCTGGTAGAAGGCCTTTGGATATTTGGCTTGGGTGTCCTGAGAAAAGAATGATGGAATAAACTATGAGGCTTTTAGGCTCACAGTTCAATTCAACAAAGGGGGTGATGGTTGTGTCAAGTGTGCCAGGGCCTTTGTTTCAGCTATTTTATAATCTCTGTTAGCCTTTTTATAGGCCTAAACATAGGGAATTTTAATGCAGCCTTTTTGTCATTGTAAGCACTGGGATACAGGTAGGAAATAGTGAGTTGTCACCCTGTGCCTGTGTTCCTAGAATTTGAGGGGCAATGTTAGGTTCACAAAATGCCTGAATTTGTGCATCTGAGCTTGACCACCTGCCTCATGCACCGGGTTCCTGGGTAGCTCCTCGGGCCCTCCCCATGACAGGTTTTATGCCTTGTCCTCATCAACCTGACCTAATTTGGCATTCTTTAACTACTTCTCCAACTCATGAACTGCCTGAAATGCTGCAAAGGGCAGAGTTTTGTATGTGTATCTCCTTTTTGGAAAATACAGCCGTGTTTTGGAAAAAAAAACTCTCATTACTTCCTGCTTTGTTTGCTCCCAAGGAAAACTCCACTCTGCAGTATCTGAACCTGATGTTCAATGACATTGGCACGAGTGGGGCAGAGCTGATAGCAGCAGCACTCCATGTGAGTATTTGCCTGGGAGATCTATGCAATGGAATCTCCTTTGATATTTTTGCTTTTGATGACCAGAACTGGCTGTGCTGCCAACATCAGAGCTGGCTGAAAGGGGCCTCTGTCTTTGCTCCATTCAGCATGTTGCTGTGTCACAGGGATTGCCTGGTTTCCCAAGGCACACTTCAGAAATCAGATTTCACACAAGAGAAAGTTGCACTGTGCTGCCATTAACACTTAATTGTCTATAAAAAGCACAACTATTGCAGCTGGGTTTTTCTGTGTGAAAAATGCTATGCTACAGGGTATATAATGCCATTTTTTTTTCCTTTTTTTCCCAAAAAAATTAAATTAAATTTGCCTGTACTTTGACATCAATATTTTTGTTGATTCAAGATGTCTGAGACATGTTTTCAAAACTTGGCCTTACAGCAGCACCACAAACTCAAGTTTGTTATTTTTAATGTGGTTTCCCAAGGAAGTGAGGCTTGTGTGTAAGATTTGTTGTGTTTGTGAAAGGAGACTCACATGAGCTCTTTCTTCCTCCTTCACAGTCTTTGAACCCTGAACTGATTTCAACTAAACTTGACAGGCCTCCAAAACACTAAGGCTGTGCAGTAGATGTACAATGCTGGGCTCATACAAGGCTTACCAGATTTAAATTAGTATTAAGGCAATTTGCATCTCAGAGGCCAATTTAGGCAGAAATATTTGCCTAGGTTATTTTCATGAGTGTGATGGAATTCATGAACTTGGGAGAAACAAAAGTTTTCAAATACAGGAGTTTTGCTTGCAGACTCTCATATTTGGTGCCACTGAGGGGAGTCTGAGCCAAGAGCTGAGCCAGTGTTATCACTTAGACACAATTCTTCTGCAAGGTTGTTTTGTCTCTGTGATAACCAGCAGAATTCACATGAAAAAAAAAAACAGGATAGTGTTGTTTTCCAGGCCATCTTAAAGGAATATATTTTAAAAAATTTTGTCTAGAGCAATCAAAGTCTTGTGCACCTGAGAATGACTGGAAACAAAATAGGAAACCAAGGTGGGATGTTCTTTGCTTCAATGCTAAAAATTAACTCAACCTTAGAGAAGTTGGATCTTGGAGACTGTGATGTGGTGAGTAAGCCAGTAAAATTATCAGCAATAAGACATAAGTCTTTCAAGGGTATTACAAGGGTCCTGCAGTGCTTAATTAGGGGGAAATGCCATCTGTTGTCATTGATTTTTGTGACAGCCAGAGGTAACACAATATATAATATTGCAATGTGTGCTTGAAAAGGCACATTGCATAAGGCACCTGTGAAGTCAGAACTGGGGATATTTTAGAGCCACTGTGTCTCTAGGAATCCAAGTGCTTGGCTTGCACATTTTCTGAGGTTTTTTCTGCTGTTCCTTTCTGTTAAGCTAAGTCCTGTATCATTCATGTTGAAGAATGGACTTCTCATTCCCAGGAGAATCTTTTCCTTCTAAAGTCAGCAGTGCTGCAACCCATGAAAGTCACTCATCCCATAGCTCTGCTGCTCCTCTCAGAGCTTGACCCCTAAAGGACAAAAGCACAGCAGTGCTGAGTTGAGTAGAAAAGCACCCAATTTACTCTTGGACAATGTGGTTCCTCCTAGAGCTAGGCACTGAAACTTACACAGTGCACAGGGAGACTCAGGAGGTTGTGGATTGCTTTTAAAAGTCTACATTTTTCTCCTGGAAATTCAGAATTTGCTTCTGAGCCAGAAGGGGGAATACCCCTCAGAAAGTGTGAAGGTGTTACAAGTACATGAACAAGGGAAGTGTAGGCAGTGTAGGATTTATTCAAAAGCTTGGTATGTGTGTGCTTGGTAGGGAGTTGATAGAGTTGGTTTAAAATGAGATGGCTTTGGGTACAGACCAGCCTACTTGAAAAGTAGCATAAATATAAAATAGAGGCCAAATTAGAAGGATATTTTAAAAAATCTAAATTTGCCCGATTCATACTAAATATGAATTCACCTGGTGGATAAATATTAGGGGAACACATTTTGCCTCATAAATCAGGGAAGTCAAAATACAGTATCAATTGAATGGACAAGTATTTTTGAGATCCATTATTCTTGCTTTTTATTTTCTGAGTTGCCAAATCATTTGTACTACTGAGTCTAATTTCACTCTGCTATTCCATTGGCAGTTGGCATTGGTATTATCAGAAAATCTGTTATGTTTCTGTAAGCAGTTGCCTGCTGTAGTCCCATCCCTCCAGAGAACATGAAGGCAGAAATAACAGTAATGGTAATTTGGTAGCTTGATCTATACACTGAACAGGTTTCTCTAAAGAGTTTATTTATTTTCATTTCCAGGGCCTGCAGTGTCTGGTAGCAACAGCCATAGCCCTGACTCAGAACAAATCACTCAAAGCCATAAACCTAAATCGTCCTTTGCTATTCAGCCGACAGGTATGTGAGTGACTGTGGAGTCAGCTCAGAGAGAGGGGCATAAGTCAAGTCAGTACTGATGTATTTATGGACATCTGAACTACGCAGCTCTGGAATTCCTTACAAACTGGAGAAAATGGTTGCAAGAATATTATTTTTCTCTTTCTGTGCCAAGTTTTCTGCAGTCACCGACTGCCCCTGTTTAACTAGAAGGTTAAACTTTAAAAGATTTCTTTGTTGGTACATTTATTTAAAAATGGGCTAATGGAGAGGGGTTAGTATTGGAGAAGCAAGTATTCCTTCTGCTGTTAGAACATGGAGTTTCCTGCACTGTTCAGCAAACTGAGGGAGCCATGCTGTGTAGCAGGAAACCAGGGGGAGCACAAAGGATGCTGCTTACCTGAGCCTAAGGAAGAAAGACACTGCAGCAATTCCCACGTTCTCTGGGCTGAGTGGTCTTGCTGTCTCACTCTGTGCATGGCTGGTGCTGCTCAGGTCTTGGCTGCAGAGCTGGGTAGAGCTGGAGTCACCTGCCTGGCAGCAGTTCTCAGGTGTCTGGGACAGGATCAGTGTTTTCCTGATGGCAGGATAACAAAATTAAACTGTTATGAAAGCCAGACCCTCCTCAATTCCCAAAGGTAAATTTAACAGTTTGAACAGATTTTAGTTGTTTCTTTTCTAAGGCTGGGCTTGCTCTGCCTAACCCCATCTTTGGAAGTCAATTTGAACTACTGCTATTGGTGACAGTAAGGACCTGGTCTGGACCTGTCAGAGACTCTATTTGTCATTCTTTCTACCTTCAGTTCTATAATTTGCTGAGGCTTCTGTGTTTTGCCTTTATTTTTGACTCACAGCATTCACTCAGTTATTTTCTTAACTAAACAGGACAACTTTGAACAAACTTCCTTTGCCTTAGAGGGTAGGACATACTTTTTCCCATAGAAGTCCTGTTTCTTTTGCATACAATTAACAGAACCTTTAAGATTGGAAAAGATCTCCAAGATCAAGTAAAAACTTTGACCAATGCATTCTTCTGTGAAATAATTAGCATCATTACAAAATACTATCAAATGTTAGCAAAGACTGACTCAAATGTTCAGTTTTTTAAGAGCAATAGCAAGGAGGGAAACTGATTAGACATAATTAAATGTTGATGCTTCACTGAAATTTTCAGGGATGTAGACAGTAGTGTAAAACTGCAAATATCCCTCTAGAATTTTTCTTCTCTTTTTTTTTTTCATGTTTAGCTTTATCACAACATATTGTTTTGTGGTTATTTTTATACTATATACAAAATAGAACACTACTGATGACCATATTTTGCAGTTAGTTGTGTATCTCCCTTTTACTGAGGCACAACTGTATCTTATCCTAAAGTCCAGCTTAACAAAATTGAGTGTGTGTTTCTAGGAAGAGACCACAGTTCATATAGCTCGGATGTTGAGGAGTAATTCTTCTCTTGTGGAACTACACTTGGGCAAGCATGAAATGAAAAACTTTGGTGTAGAGCGACTGTGTGAGGCCCTTTATGAAAACTCCAGCCTGAGATACCTTGACCTTAGCTGGTGAGAGTGATTAAATGTGGCACATAAGAAACTAATTTTCTTAGCAACTTAAAAAAAAAAATTTAAAATGCGCATCTCTCTTTCAGTAATAACATAATCTGTGATGGTGTGAAATTTTTGGGAGAGCTACTAAAAAGGAACCAAATCCTGCAGATTCTGGATCTTAATGCAAACCGAATAGAAGATGTTGGAGCCATTTACCTGAGTGAGGCCCTGGCAACACGGAACAAGGGGCTGCTGGCGTAAGTATTTGCACAGCTTCCCCAGAGACTGCAGGTGAGAAACCTGGACCTTGCAGCGGCTGAAATGCATCACAGCTCTTCATGTTGATCAAAATAGGAAAGTCAGGAAGTTCCAAATATTTTAGACAATTTTTCCTTCTTGGGGGAAAAAAAAAACCCATGAGAGATTGGGTGGGATTTCTTTACTAAGCATCGGTGTCTGCTGCCGTGTGAGATGCTCCGAGACCTGTGAGACACCCTGGGGTACTGGAGGTGAGCCCCAGGTCTGCTCAGAGCTCTCACAGCTTTCACAGTCACTCTAAGAGGGTGAGGGATGAGGCAATTGATCTGTTCATTCTTTCTGCGTCTTTGAAGTGCAGGTCCCTGTGGGGCACAAACGAAAACAAGAGCTGTAGGTCTTCAGAATTTTGAGATAATCAGATTCCACGCTGGGATAAGGCACTATATTTGTTGGTTCTGATCTTCAACACTTAAGAAAATCCTCTGTTTAAGTTCGCTTCCGGGTGAACCCAGAAGAGCTGTAATCTCTCCATCAGGGTGTCTTTTGCAGCCGCGTTAAACCCCTGCCAGCAGGACATAAAAGCTGATCAAAGGTGTTACCTGAAGCCATTAGTTTTAAGTAGCAGACTGAGGAGGTGGCGGCTGCGAGGTGCCTCTGAAAGCCTTGCAGGTTCACTAATATAAAAATAACTGCCACTCCACAAAGATCAAAGCTTAGCCTGGATAAATGCCAAGGGTTGGGCTTCAAGGCAGACTAGAGATGAGACCTGGCCATCATGCAGCAAAGTCACTGACACTGAAGAACTCAGTAGTGAACAACCTGGCTGCAAGAGTCAGGAAAGTGCTTTGAGAAATAGAATAAGTCCACAGGCCAAACAGCCTTTGGCAACCTGAAAAGGATATTAGAGTAGGACTGGCTTTGATACAAATAAATAATATATTATAAATAAAAAAGTTCTGTATATGTATTATATATATAACAATAAGACTAAATCATAGTTAAATTCTTATTTTTAACTAAGAGATGGGAATTCTATGGTTTGGCACACATTTTCTCTGTTTTCTAGGTTGTCTGTTGTAAGCAACAATATAACTGGCGAAGGACTTGTAGCTCTTGCACAGGCAATGCATTCCAACATGACACTTTCCCATATTTACATCTGGGGGAACAAACTTGATAGAAGCACCTGTGTGGTAAGTGTTTAGTTCTGAATTCGCCTGAGAAGGCTGGGTTTGTTCCAATTTGTCTTTCTATTGTTGGGAAGACTACAGCAATTAGAGAACAAGACACCTGATTTATTTGGGGTTTTTTATGTGGTGCTGGACTGAGACTCCCTGGAGATCAGCAGACAGAAGGGATTAAGTGTCGTGGGTTGTCTTGCAGAGCCTTCCCCGCAGTCCAAAGGAAGCACCACGTGTTAAATTCCTGGTTTTCTTCATTCCAGGCATTCTCGGAGCTGATCATGGTGGGCCGGCTGCAGCCGGACTGCACAGACGTGGCTCCCTACGAGGTGGACGGGGAGGTTTTCCTGGCAGAGCTGTCCCACGGGCTGGGCAGGCACCGCTACTGGGCCCCGCGCTGCGCCGCCGTGTCCCCCGGCGCCGCCAACGCCAGCCTGGAAATCCTCGCTGGCTCCGAGTATTTGTGAGAGAGGCAGCACCCCGGCACTCCCTGTGCCTCAGCTTTCCCTGCCTGGAAATCCTCGCTGGCTCCAAGTATTTGTGAGAGAGGCAGCACCCCGGCACTCCCTGTGCCTCAGCTTTCCCTACCTGGTTTCTAGTAAAATAGGTGATATCAGTATCACGCTTGCTGCATGTTGTTTCTTTGGGGTTTGAGTCTAGCAGGAATCTACACCTGCTTGAAATGGCAACAGAGAGAAAATATCAAACAAATTTCCTCAGTATTTGTTGCTAAATAATGCTCCATCTATTAAAGGTCTGTAACTGTGAAAAGGTTTGTACCCAGGCAGAGCACACTGACAAAAGCAACACTCAGGACTGCTGCTGGGCAGCAGATCAGGTATCCTGCAGAGTCAGATTCCTGCTGAAGCTGAAAGCTTTGGATAAATCCATTTGTAAGCACTGTTCTCCATGAAGTCTTTCCTTTTCCTTAGCAATTGCATCCTTTTGATCTTCTTCCAATAGTGACGTGTTTTAAACCAAGGTAAGTGAACTTCAGCATTAAGCCACAGCCATGCTAGAATTTAAAGCTGGTGAATCCAGTTTGCTGGGATATACATGGAATTTTGATTAAATTGTTTCTTATACTACAAATAGGAACCACCACCAAATCTGATGCCATCATTTCTTCTCATCTCATGAAAACTGCCTAAAAACATTTGTATCATTATAGCCCTGTGGCAACTCATACACATGAGTCAGACAACATATGCACGTAATGGTAAACATTGTTTCATGGTTTGGACAGACTTTGTGTAAGTTTGGGAATCACTCTGCTGGTTTCTTTTTTCCATTCACTCTGCTCATTCCTGCAGTGACTTATTTTATGTTCCTAAACAGAAAAAATTACCAAACAGGACAGCAGAGGTTTGCTCCAAGCCTTTCATTAATGCAATCCCGCCCCTCTAAATGTGCCTGTTAAATATTAGCATAAAGTACCAGAATGATCTGTGACTGTATGTACAAGAGCAAAGCATGAGGGGAAAAATGTAAGAAAGCAAATTCAGTAAAAATAGCTGGGAAGCAGCAGGTGTACCTGCTGCTGTTCTGACTGTATTATCACTGTGGTAGTGTAGGAACAAGAAGACATTTGGACACCTCTTCCCCAGCTGAAATGACCAGGGCAGTTGTGAGAGCTGGTGTAGGTGGAGGTTTGTTGTTGTTTGGTTGGTTTGTTGGTTTTTCATTGTCCCCAAACACAAATTATTCAGGCTCTTGCTCCAAGAGCCCCTGGTATCCTCAGAGGACTTAGAGCTAAGCCCAGAGCAGGGATGTTTGTTCTGCACACCTGCACAGAAAGTAAGAAAGGGCCCTCCCAGCCTGCAGTCACTGTGTTGAGCACAAAGTCCACACGTCACCCTGTGAACACCCAGCTCTAGAGAGGAGCTTGTATTTTAACTCTTGTTCAGCAGGAAGGATGCAGCAACAAGAACTAAAGTTGGGGATACACCAGACAGGGTGGTTTGAGAAGAATCTGCACACTAGGAGCATTCCTAAATTTTGAAATAATTAGATAAGCCTGTGTTGGTACTTTCTGAATGCTGCTGTGCTGGATCATTGCAGGTGACACTCTGATAGTGTCAGTGCTGATACACTGGTGACAGAATTTCTTGCTAGAAACACCACTACAAGACATAGCTATTTTTTTCCATGTATCTTTCTTTCCCTTGTCAGGTATATGAAGTTCAGTCTAATTTCACTCAAATTAAGTCTTAATTTACTTTTATGAATTACATTTGTTAATCTGAGGTGGCAACAGGTACCCAACTCTACCAACATCAGTATTTTGGTTTTAGTGATAAGATGGCAACAATATCATGGTCAAAATATATCAGGTAAAATGGCATCTAAAAGTGCTGGTGTATGTGTTTGAAGTATTTGCACTCTGTCTGCACCCTTGTTTAACAGCAGCTTGTTCAGCCCATAAAGCCCTCTTCATTACTGACAATATCCATAAAAACAGCTCATGTGTTACAGTTTTCTTTGATATTCCTTTGTAAGAAAGGGCTCCAGAGTAATTCCTACCAAATTCTGTATAAACAGCTTCCTGCAAACTAAAACAATTATTTATGCAAAACCCTGTATTGCTTAAAGAAGCCTGTGCCAGAGACTTCTATTTCTTCCTTCCTCTGACCTTGAAATTCTTAGAAGATGTATCTTGTGTTCTTTGGAATAAGAGAATTTACATAGGCTAGATTCTTTCTGCCATGTTCTTCTGAGTTATTCAGAAGCTAAAGAAAGCATGATCCTGCTCTGAAAAACATTTTTTCAGCTTTTAGACCTCACTGTACCTTGCTGAAAGGCAGCATTCCCCCCCCCAGTTTTAGAGGGGAGGCAAATGAAGGCAAGTGACTGATCCAGCAGGGCAGGGGTGCAGCAGAGATCCCCCAAATCCTACTGTGTGCTCCAGGGGCCCCCATGGTCCTTGTTCCAGGGTGGTGACAGGGGTTGTGTCTGACTGGTTCCCTCCTGCTTCTGTTGTTACCCCTTGCAGTTATAAACAGGAGACACAAGGTGAGGGAAAATTATAAAACAAGTTTATTAAAGTCTAACATAAAACACTTCAGGCTAAATATGTACAACTCCCTCCCTTCCCAGGGGCTTATAAAATTGAGAGTTGAAGTATATACAAATAACAGAGGAAAAATTGTATATACATGACAGATACTTTAAAAATAATTTAACCAAAAAATCAGTTATTAGTCCTTGTCTGAACTTAGTTCTGCAAGGCTTATTGAGCCTCTCTGGGATCAGCCCTGAAATCCTTCATGTGGGACTTGAAAATTGTTTTGTAGCACATCATTTCAGAAAGGTTGTCATGCTTTGTGCCCACTTAGAGGCACTAATTTAGAAGTAAATGTGATACAAGGAGCTATTCTCACCTAAGTACTTCCAAACAGTCAATTCAGAGATTTAGAGATGCAGATAAGCTATTCAGGCAAAACTTGCACCAACTTCTGTGCAAAATTGACTGAAAGAGCAGTGTGACAGAACATGTCATATTCTTTGTGTTACTCTTCATAGAATTATTGAAATTCTTTCTTTTCTTTTGCAAGGACACATGCCTAAAAAGATTCCATGCTCTCCCATATTAATCCCTTAAAGAAATTACCAATACTGTTATAAGCCTTGTACTTCAAAATGAACCCAGAATCCTTAAGCCTAGGACTTACATGAGCAGCTGACTTCCATGCATCTATTGGCAAAAGGTACAGTCCAGACCTACAGCCTGAACACACCTACATATATATATTTTTAAATATATTTATTTATTTAAAATCTATATTCTAGTAAATGAATACAGTTGGTAGAGATCATACCTCAGCAGCTGAGATATCTTCACGAAAGATGAGGATAAAAATCAAGGTTCTCAGATGGGGACTCAAGAGTGCAGGTCACTAAATTATTGCTCCAAGACAAAACTACAAGCCTGTGTATTCTATTAAGAAAGGTTAAAATTGTTGTCTTGTAAAAAATAATGAATATCTTCTTGTCTATAAAGAAAACTAAATGACTAATAAAGCAACTGTTACTGTTATAAGTATCTAAACAAATCCTGTATAAATCTAAGCACTGTATTTTTTAAAAAAGTCTGAAATCTAAGAATACAGTAATAAGCTATAATTTTAGAAATATAAAACCAGTCCAAACAAACACTGTTATGGAATGCATTTTCTATGTAGGAATGTAGTTATTGTTTAGGTTTCTTTCCAGAGCTGTTCTCTCTCCTGGTCATTTAGCCTGGATATGTTTATCCTGAGCTGCTTTTCCTCAGGTACCAGCAGCATATCATTAATTTGTCCAAAGCTGTTTAAATATGCAAGTTACCAGCTGTACTGTGTTTTCTTCCTCAGTATTCACAACTAAACCTATGCCTATCCCAAGATTTCTGCTCTACTTTTGGAGAGAGGCAGCAAAGAGGAAGCTTAGTACAAGCTACACACAGTCAAGATCCTGATTTTGTGGTTCTTCAGTCTTAAAAAGCTGAGGAATTCCTCAGGGGCTACACCAACAACAGAAGCTGAAAGAGACAAGAGGGGAGACAAAGGGAAATGCTAAAAATAAAATACCAGAGAACTTTATCCTTTGTCTTTTGCCAGCATTATGAACATCAGTTGTTCATAAGTGTTGTGGGACAGACAAGCAGGGAAATGAAAGGCCCTGCAATAATTTGCTCCAGTGGGGACAGTGTGAGAGATTCCTGCATTAGGGATGTTCCTGTTGAACATGGCTGTACTCCTGCAGGCCATGGTAGGCTTCATCAGCAAATCTACCATATATTAAAGCATAAAATGTGACCAAGCAGCAGGTTATAGACATGCCTTATACTAAGATGATCAACACAAAGCAGCAAAAGGTCTATTACTTTACAAATACAAACGTGTAGGAAGAGAAAAAAAAAATTATAGTCACACTCAGGAGTCAAGGGACCATTTTCAGACTCTTTAAATGAAATCCTTCAAGAAATTTTTCACAAGTCTGTTTAATTAAGGTGCAGATTAATTATTACTCCATGTAGAACGGAATCAGTTAAGAGGTATCTTCTATGCTCTTCTATTTATCAGCATCTGGACACAAGGCAACGGTGGAAATAAATGCTAGCACCAAGTACATAACCAACAAAGGATAGCTTTAAATGCATTGTTGGTACAGTATCATGACTGTTTCATGATTACATAAATAATGCTTACAACTGTTAACGGCACAAACTGGCAATGGAGTAGAAAAGTACTTCTATTGTCACCTAGTCTTTTATGACCCTACCAAGACATTAAAATGTTTCTTTCTAAATATGTTTGTTGCTAGTAATAAAGCTTGTCTTTACCTGGGCCTTGCTAGGTACCAGTTTTGTGCAGTTACTGTGGACAAGTGACATGAGAGGTAAAGCAATACAAAAAACTTTAATTAAAACAGATCAGTCAAACTCTAACAAAACCTTGCCTAGAAGAATATCAATCTGCTCTGTTGTATTATTCTTTAATGCCTCCTCATGTAGTGTTCACTTATTATTTTCACAGTGAAGGGCGGGATTTATTTCCTCTTTTGTACCTCCTGTCTAGCACAAGAAGCAGCACTACAGCAAAAAAAAAGGATTATGAAGCTCTGATTCATGCCTCACTAATTAACTCACTGCATCTTTTTGCCTCATCTACAACATGCATGTCCCAGTTCTCCTTTTGTTGCTATTTGTGCCAAATCCAGAGTGTTTTAAGGATGTGAAAAATACATCTGGGACGAGATACAACAATGCTGGACTCACTTCAAACAAACAAACAAAGGCAATTTGTTGGAAAGAAGACCCAGGAGCATCCATGCCATTAGGACCCTCCCACTTGCCACACTTCAGACAAAAATTAACCCTCCTTTACTTTTCTTGTCAGGAAAATTCAGAAAACCTTTCCCTCTGGTCAGGCTCCACCTGAAGATTGCACTTCTGGCAGCCAGCAGCAAATCTATGCAAGCACCTCAGCAGAGCACTGACCTGCCTTCATCATGGACCATTCTAGCACCTTGGAGTGCAGGCTTACTAACACATCCCAATTATGATTTTTTTCCCTATGCCTCTGGGTTAATCTTCCTAACTATCAACTATGGCTTAAAATATCTGTTCTCAAAGGACATTGTGACACATCAAATCAGCAGGAACATAGGAAGAGAACTCCAAAGTACATTAACATATGTAACAGAGAATTCTTAAGGCAAGTGTTGCCGGAATCATCTCCTGGAAATGAGTGTTAATCACAAATAGAAAATTGATTGTAGATTAGCACAATCCAGCACTGCACAATGGAAATGCCTTACAGGTGTCTTTACACAGAGGAAAACAAAGAACACGTCCAATTCAGAGAGCATGACTGGTCATCTGATTGTGTTCATCTTACCAAACATTTCCAAGGTCACTACCAAACTACCTGGATGGCTCTGCACTGCTCTGTCAGTACAACTGCTGCAGGAAAATAAACTGAGGTTCTGAATATCCAGTCACAGCAGATCTCAGTAATGTTTCTGATGAAGGGGACTGGCTCCCTGTCACAGGGAGCAGCATCTGATGGTCTTCAGTCCCAATGGGGAGAGGAAGTGCTAAAGACATCTCAGAGGGTTTCACATCTATGGACTCTGATAAAGGACTTTTCTGACTCTGAATGGACTCTTGTTCATTGAAAGAATTATCAAGTGCAGTAGAATCAGGGGAAGTTTCAGGTCCTGTGGAAACAACAAGGGAAAAAACCCATAAAGAAATGTTCAAAAGCTCCTGCACAGATTCTGTAAATTCCCTTTCCAATGACTGTCAGAGCCAACACCTGGTGTGTGACAGGCTGCCTGGGCAGCTGGGATATTGGTGCTTCCACGTGCTGCAAAGCCAGGCCAGCTGTAAGTACAGTGTAAGCAATGGGAATCACATCTGCTGCTGCTTGTAGCATGACAGCTGGAAGGATGATGCATTCCAACCTGATCTCTACTTGGCATGGTACAGAAGATAACAAACCCTTAACACCACAGTGTACAAAGGATCTTTGGAAAAAATGTAATCATAAAAGTTTCCTTGAGATTTTCCACCGCAGAAAAGTCTCAGAACCAGAGCCACATCCAAGCAGCCTGGTTTAACTGAAACAGCAGTGTACAAAGTATCATTTACCTGTAAACTTCTTTGGAAGACAACATTTCTTAACTCCATTCCAGCCGGACACATTACAGATTTTATCCAGTCACTTGAAAAATTACTTTCTATTCTTAACTGAAACCTTGTTAGTGGGTTCCTTGCTGCCTTTCTGCTGGAATGCAGCCAGCCACTGCTCTTGGATGGCTCTGTGACTAAGCCACATCGGGTATCTGACCCTTCCTCTACCAAAGCATGCTCCAAAGTCTGTTATTCCAGTGCTGAGGCACTCCTGGCTGCCTGCTGTCTCTCCATGAGAGCTGGCCTGCCTTGGCAGCTCTCCCAGATCAGCCCTGCAGCTCTGCCAGGCCCTCTCCACACTCAGTGCTGCTCTGCCCTCACCCCTGGCTTCCTGCTCCTCTGGGGCCTTCCTCAATTCCACACTGTCTCTGCATATGGCTCATTTCCTCACCCTCTCCCTCCCAGTCCAGATGTACACAGACACCATTTATTCCCTCTTCCATGTGACAGAGGCAAGGCATTTATGGTCAATACACAAGGATGGACAGAGGACAAGGAGTATGGAGCCAGTGTTGAACAAGGCTGGATACAGATGCTTTTGGCCCAACTACTATCCAAATTTCCTTTCTTTTCTAATTTTAGGCTTGGATGAGCAAAAATATTTCCTCAGCATGGAAGACAGAAGAGCGGATGCTCTGCAGAGGCGTTCTATGACCTCATTTCTGGGGGACACTCCTGTAACCATGACACGGTTTCTTAACTTTTCTTTGGACAAGGAACTCACCTGTGTGAACTTTTGTTTTGTGCTTCTTAAGATTTTTTATATCTGTGTAGGAATTTCCACACATTTCACAGATAAATGGTCTTTCACCTGAAAAGAAAATGGCAGTGAGAACAATCTTGATGTTGAAAAAAATACAGTTAGAGACATAGGATAACAGATTTCAATGTTCTAATTTGAAATACAACTTTCTAACTCTTATTTTTTCTGTGTCTCTATTAGAATAAAATTATTTCCAGAATAATAGTTTAAAATAAAGCAAGAGGACCCAAACATTTTAAGTAAAACCTTGATCATACACCAACACCTATGCTGTGCCATAGACACAATTAAAAAAATGAATGAATATTTCCTTTACATAGACACAATTTAAAAAATTAATGAGTATTTCCTTTACATTATATTAACCAAGAGATACATAAATTAAGAAACTGTTCCACTTTCAAGTACAGACCAATACAGTGTATTTGAAAGGCAAAAGAGTAAATGTAGATTATAATTTATGGTGCAGGAAGCAGCTTGTCTGAAAACTGACCTGTATGGGACCGAAAATGTTTATTGAGCTCTCCAGAGGAAATAAAACTCTTTTCACAAATGCCACAGATATATGGCTTCTCTCCTAAAGGAAACACAAGCACGTTGTTATTTCAATACATAAACCAGAACACACGTTAAGAACAAATCAAAACAAAACAAAGATAATGCCCAATGGGACAAAATGCTCCCGAAACTAGAATCAAAGGAAAGACACCGTGAGGAAGGAGCTGGCTGACAATCCCGAGGTGGATTTGCGGGTCGTTCCCGCTCTGCAGGAGCCCGGGGCTGTACCTGTGTGTTTGCGGGAGTGCGTGATGAGCGAGCTGGACACGGCGAAGGCTTTGCCGCAGCTGTCGCACACGTAGGGCTTCTCCCCGGTGTGCCGCCGCACGTGGTACGTCAGCGTGCTGGCCTGGGCAAAGCGCTGCCCGCAGCGGTCACACACGTACGGCTTCTCCCCGCTGTGCTTCCTGCAACAACACAGCCTCAGCAGCACCCGCCCGCAGCAGGGCTCCGGCCCCTGCTCCTCCTGCTCCGGGGCACAGCAGACAGGGAACAACTGAGACGGGTCCCGCGGAGCAGAACTCGGGGACTGGTCCCTCTGTGATCATCGGCACATCCGTGGTTTCCTGACCTGAACCACGGGCCCTGCACAGGTGACGTGCACCGTGGGAACTCGGTATGCTGTGCACTCTAGGGTACGGAAATATAAGATGATGATTCCTAACGTGGGAATATTATTCCTGCTCCTGCCAAAATTGCCAAAAGCCCCACGCAGACGGCGGTGAGAACTTCTCTCTTCCCACCACAGAACTCACTCCTCTCTGGTGCTACAAGTAGTTTAAAAGGAGGATACCAGATTCAGGCTGTACATTCATCCAGCACAAATCTCCTCCTTAATGACCAAGTACATCCATACAATTATTCTGTTAGGCATTGTGAGAGAAGTCCCACAGGAGAAGTAGAAATCATGTTCGTGTGTAACTCTCACTCACAGTGGAGTAAATGTTTCTGTTTAAATAAACCCAAGGATATGCATTTGCAGGATCTCGCTTGTGCCTACCTGGCGTGGATCTTCAGGTTGCTCGAGGTTGCAAACTGCAGGTTGCAGACATCACATTTGTAAGGCTTCTCCTCTCCATGGTGCATCCGGCTGTGGAACACCAGCTGGCACTTTTGGGCAAAGCCTTTGTCACACAATTCACACTTGTATGGCTTCTCCCCTGGTGAAAAACAACACCCTCGTGCTCTCTGTATTTACATAAGAAAGCTTTGCAATCCATGACCTGACCAAAGCTCAGGTGTCCGTTCTAATACTTCTTACAAATAACATCTTGGAAAAGCCTGTCATCAGTCCACTGAAGTGGAACGTGCTAGAACACAGAGGATAACAGGACTATTTTTTAACACATTATGTTTGGGTAAAAAAAGTTTTGAATAGTGTCTGCTTCTCCACATTATTTTAAGAATGCTGCCGCTTCAGTTTCAGACTCTTTGCTGGTTATGTCTGTTCATCATTCTGAACATTTAAAATGAACAAATCATCTGCTTTTTCTTGCTTGTCCAACAGCAACAGGTCTTCAACAAACAGTCTAGTGCTCCCTAATTTCTCATTACTGTCTGCTGCAGAATGTTACAGGTACTTCTCTGACTACTCATGTCCTCTTATGGTGAAGTGTCTCCTGTAAGGGCTTGTGCAACTCTGCAGTCCTAGGAAGTATAAAAATGCCTTTCTCTGCCACTCTGTGGCAGTGCACAATCAAACCTCATGAGTAAATAATACATAAAAACTTCAAAAGTAGAAGAATCTAGCATGCCATTGAGCAACCAACACCATGGAATTCTCTCCCTACTCTTGCAAAAATTCCCAGGACAATACCCTCAGAGGTACAAAGTACAGCTGGCATTCCTACCAGCACTCTCCCTGAATTCTGCAATCAAGCTCCACCTCGTGTGAATCTTGGTTAGACCCTGGCTGACAGAATTTAAAACTCTCTCCCTAGGTCACAGGAAGAGCAAGGTGCTCTCCTGCAGCTGTTCCTCAACATCTCCTACATTTTCACAGCTTCCTGGAAAAACTGTGACCTCTGCTCAGAGCTTTCCAACATACAGAACATATGGAACAACAAGCACAGGACTTCTGCTCTGCATCTTTCCAGGCTCCAGCAATTCGCTGTTCATCATCTTTTAAAGTCAGACGTGCTGGATTAAAACATTTAAATGCTCCTAAGTGATTTCTCTTGGATGCTTGATATGACACAAACTCCTGGTAATGTTACTGAATGCAGAGATCATAACACCATCACACATTTCACCTGCACATCTATGAAATAAAATCCCAAATGTTGTAGTAATTCAGCCAACCTCCTACATTTTTTGAAGACCATATTGAACAAGTTATAAGACTGAATTTTTTCCCCACTCTTATTTTCAAACATATGTTTGGAAGTTTTAAAAAAAGCAACAGAAATTTTTGTATCAAGTACAGCTCACTTTTTATGTTCTACTGACAGTAGTTTTTGGCCACTCCACTCTACAGAGCTAAAGGACAGCCAGCTCTCCTAAGTCTTTCCAGAAACCAAGATGTTCAGACTAATAAAGTCCTCTCTAGCTAGTGACACTATGATTTAGTACTGAAAAATGCTGAAACATTTCATGTTATCAGGATACTGGGTCTACCCCTGCATGTACAGCGACAGCAGACAAAATTTCAAGAGGAAGAAGTCAGAATCTTTCTAGTCCTGCGCTCCCAAGCTGTGTGTGATCCCAAGCCTCCACAGCCCATGAGACAGTGGCTTACCTGTGTGAGTTCTTACATGTGTTTTCAACTGATTGCACTGGGTGAAGGCCTTCCCACAGAGCTGGCACACGTAGGGCTTCACCCCTTTGTGTATCCTCATGTGCCGCCGGAGGCTGCTCGCTTCGGAGAACACCTTCCCACAGGTGTTGCACACTGGCTTGGCTTTGGGGAACTTCTGGTCCAGCTCCTCCCCCGAGCTCTCCAGCTGGTAAGTGCTCTTGTCACTGGCTATGTTGGACATGCAGTGCTCCTTGAGAGCACAGCTCTGCTGAGCCTTTCCCCGTTTCTGTTTGGCTGCCATGGTCTGGGCCAGGATCTCCTGTGCCGCCAGCGTTTCGCTCTCCACCACCGCTGCCAGCTGCAGCTCCGAGTTATCACTCCCCTGGGCAGCCTGCTCTGTTATGTGGGTGGCCAGCTTATTTGCATCTAAAAACATCTCAAAGGACGTGTTCTCAGCCACCTCGTTCTGATAGTGTAGGGATTTATTCTCCGTGCTTTTGGGGGGGCTGAAATTCTTCTTTCGCTTTTTGGGCTGAGGAGATTTCTTTTCTAAAGCTGCTTTCTTTGCCTGTTGTTGAACCAGCTCTGCAGCAGCAGCATCTTCCTTCTCCTCCCGATTATTGTAATCTCGGAGAGTCAGGAGGCAGGTCTGCTGGTTCATTTCAACATTCCCAGTGATACTGGATGTCTCTGTGGAAGAGGGATTAGCAATAAAAGCAAAGTCCTCCATCTTGATCTTGCATTTAGTGACCACTTCTTCTACTTTGAGATAGTCGGCAGCCTGGTGAATCTCTTTAACATTCCAGCTGCAAGGAAAAACAAGACTTGGGTGAAACATTCTGGACAAAGTAAACATTTGTTCCGCACCAACTGTATCACAAAGGGACACAGAGCTGCAGAAGAGTTATACTGTCAGAAAATGTAACTTTGAGAACACACAGTAACATTTAATTTCTCAGTGCTGTACTGCCACAAGGCTCTAAAATGTCAACTATTCCTGAACAGCAGGTCTGTGTCTAGTGGGGTCTGCAGACCCTCAAATTGAGGATTTTATTTTAATTACATGCCTCTTGTACAATTTTAAGTTAAAAGTCAACTTGCAAGGTGGTGAGGCCAGACATGGGCTTGTTGGTCCAAACAGCTCAGAAATAACTGCACGAAGGGATAAAACACTGGAAAATAAAATACATAAAACACCATTTCATAAACCTTCTGGCCAAAGTCTCAGGTAATTCACTAGCAGTGCATTCACCTCAGCACTTCTGTGGCAGGTATTAATCTTGTTTTATAAAATGATTTGCAAACAGTCTTAATTCTGTATCAGCTGCACGCAGAAACCACTAACACCAAGGACCAATGAAGTCCTCATTTAAACCACTACACTCTATTTTTCAGTTCCTGCCACACATGCCTTGATGGTTTAGGAAAAAATGATCTGGAAATAGTGGCAACACATACCATGAGTGCATTTATGGATTTGCACCACTTTAAAGACAGATTCATGGTAAACAAACTCATCCTAACAATAAACAACTTGCCACAATTACTCCCCACATGAGTACAACTGCTTCAGTATCTTGTATTATGTGAGTGCTGGGTTCAAAGTACTCTCCTGGTGTCACTCATGCATCCACCACCTCTGAGGACAACAGACTTTGCAGGCAGTTGGATCAGCCCCTGAAGGGTCACAGGACAACATGACAGGTGTCACCTACAGCCAAATAGTTTTCTCTGGGCAAGAATGGTACTTTCACCTTCCTCCTCCTTCAGAGATCCACCTGCTCAGAAAATCCAGAAACTCTCCTGCTGCAGTCCCAGATGGACATCAAGAACCCTGCACAGTTCTGCTCATATGTAACTGGCAAAGCACCAATCACTAACTTCAGCTCTGCTGCTGTTAATGCCTGCAGCTAATTAAAAAAAAACCACCCTGCATCTGTGTACTTAAATTTTTGAGTGTGAGTTTCCACACTTCAGTAGAAAGGAAAAGTTTTTAAGCCTGCATTTGACATCAGACACTGAGAAAGAAGTAAAAATCCTGGACTTGGTACTTCTAAATAGCCACACCTGCCTCACGAGAGGGAAATCTCTTTCGCAGAGAAAAAGGCACTGCAAATAAAAAAGCATCCTCACTGTATGTGAAGCAGCACAACAGGCACAAAATCAATGCAGTATAATGAGGGAAAACACTTTTTCTGTGAGTCATTTTGGACAATGCAATATAAAATTTTAAGTAAGAGATAATGCAAATTCTAACAAATGTGACTTTTAAAACTGTGCCTATACTCATCCATCCCTCACACTTAAGTCTCTACCACATTCATAGTTCCTGGGTGTTTTTGAAAAAAAGGGCTACTGTAATTCACCCCCAGACACACACTTGTCCTTCCCTGTCCTGATAATCATGCAGGATATTTGATCTTCCCCAAAGCAGACAAAAACAGCAGGAGACTGAAACTATCAATCAGTGAAATATCAGACAACACACCTTTATTTTGGCACTCACATGTCATGGGGCATTTTAAAGCACAGAAAGAGATGAACTTCAAGCTGTTAATATTCATCACATCCACTGCTATTTGTTTCTCCAGATCTTATTATAAAAAATCCAATTCTGCCTTACCACAAAGTTTATTTCCCTATTCCCCTTTAATAACATGTTACCTGTCAAGGTTTAAGTTTCCTGTATAAATAAATTCCAGGAGCTTTTGGAATCCATCAGCTTTCACTTGAGTCTGATCCAAGACAACGTTGTTGTCAGATGCATCTCTGTAAAAGGCCCCGAAATACTCGCTGAAGGAGGCAAGCACATTCCTGTGTGCTTTGAACTGGAATTCCCCGATGACCACGGTGCAGTCACAGAGGAATCCGGCCTCTCGTTGCTTGTTCAGCCTCTCCAGCAGGTGCTCACAGTGATGGGAATACTGCATTTTGACAACGCTGCAGACACTTTCTGATCTGCGAAAGCGAAAGAAAAAAAAAAAACCCAATTTATATGCAAGATTTCGCCTTTTTTACCCCTTAACAGAGTTAACGATCACAGAGCAGTCAGTGTCCGGACGTGCCCGTGCTCACTCAGGACAGCCTGGCAGCAGCGAGGGACAGCGAGATGGTGGCTGCTGCTCGACCCGGGGCGCTGCGGCTCCAGCGGCGGAGCGCGGGGGCGCGGGCAGAGCCCGTGTGCTCCCGGCCCCCCCGGGATTAGCCCGGCTAAGCCCGGGACTTGTCACCCCGTGTCACACCCGGGACCCGGGGAGCGGCCCGAGGCTCGGACCGCGCGACTCGGACCGACCAGCGCTCAGCCCGCGGGGCGGCTGCTCCGGGACACCGGGGGTCCGGAGCGGTCCGCATTCGGTACCGGCGCGGCCCTCGGGGCCGGGGTTTGGGCCGCCTCGGCAGCGAACGGGGCGCGGGACGCGCAGCCCCGCGGTGCCCCCGGCCCGGCCCCGCCGCCGGACGGGACGGAGCCCGCAGCGCNATGTCCCGGTGACGCCGCCGCCGCTTCCGGGACGCGAGTTCCGGCCTCCGCGCCGGGGGCGGCTCGCCAAAGTGGGGAACAAAACGGGTTTAATATTGCTGCCGGGCCGCGCCGCGGCTTTAAATAAAACAACTCTGGCAAGGAGGTTGACAAGCGGACAGCAGTGCTGCGGTCCGGCGGGAAAGAAAAAAAAGCCATCGTGG